>NQII01005703.1:0-42236 GCA_002778355.1 Clitarchus hookeri | reverse complement strand
TTAGTGTAGCATTACCGTGAGTACTCTAAAAAAAATCATGAACTTTGCTGTTTCGTCACTCGCTAGGCTGCATTTCTTGGCACAGTAATTTTGCGCGCAAGTATTTGCATTTCGGTGTCCGGAAAAACTTTCGACCGCAGTGCAAATTGTGGCATATGTGCGATGTTGTGGAAGGTTTCCGCTTTATTTTGGTGTTGATGTCATGTGTGTACTTTTTCTGGTTCGAGTATAATTTTTGTTACTAATTAAATTTTATTTTCTACAAAAACCTATTGGCTGGTTTTTGTATATTATTTTGTAAGGTTTGGATCCTGGAATTTAATCTTATTTTTGTCTTATTACTTGTACGTTATTTGTCTTCGAATAAAACAAATTAATATGGATTTTTAATTTATTTTATTATAAATAAGTGAAGGTAAATGTTTTTGATATTGCTTTTTCACGCGGATCTGTCATGGCGGCTATGATCATGTGAAGTACTTTCTTTGCGGTTGAAATCTACTAACTTGACCGCGGTCTTTTTTTTTTCATACGTTTTAAATGTGGTTAGTTTTGAAATGTTTTTATTCAGGAGGATCTATGCCGGATCGTCTATGACTGCCTCCGCCAAAAGTAATGTTTTAATGGTAATTTTTAAATTGTGCATTTTAGGTAAAGAAAGCTTTGATGGGCATGGTTCGTGTTGCCCTCCCTTGCGGTAGATCGTTAAGTAAAATGGGGTCATATTCTAGTCAACTCCTTCATGATTTGTTCTAATCGCTATTGAAGAACCTAAGTTTGAACATTGTAATTTTATAAATCTAGTTCTTTCGAAAGTTGTAATTCTGTTTTATTTCATTTCTAGCAATTGTTATTATTGACGAAACTAATTGTGATGGATTATCTCAACATAGTGTTTTTTGGCTGTGATACAAATTTTTAATTAATTGTTCAAGGGTAGTTTTTCAAAGTTATTTTATGTTTATTAATTCAAAATATAAAGCATTCAACCCGATATGTTTGNCTGATTTTTTTGTGCGATTGTGTGTGTCCCGGCACAATGGTTAAAATAGTTTACATTGTTACAGTGTAATGACAGGCTTCGACAACATTACACAGTCGTAGAAAAATTTGAATACACATTAAATATTTTATTGTGATCATATGACCCCGAAATAGTGCCTAAACTTATAAAGGAGATTTTAAAAAAAAAATCTCCTTTATCCTCTTCTTTTGTAGAAGTATTTTAGTGTCACATTCTTTTGAAAAATTAAATTTTAGTTTTGTTTCTTTGGCCAGTATAAAACATTTATAAATGTAAAATAATGCCACAAAATTGTTCCTAAGTTTACAAAAAAAAAATTTGTTATTCATATGTTATTCATGATGATATTCTTCATGCTTGTCAATACCTAACATTTGTACCGCAAATTTAGTTATTATCGATACCACAAAGTACATACCTTTTTAGTGTATATAATCTGTTTGAAGACTTATGTTTATGTGGTCCAAATAAATTGCATTATGTAGAGCTTCAGGAGGTGAAAGAAGAGAGTGGACTGATGAAGAAAAAAGAAGGAAAAAGAAAGGCTTCAAGTTGGACTTCTCGCCAATCGTAGACAAAGAAGAGCTCGCTGATTCTCCATCTGTTGGTAATATCTCATCACTTCTTACATTACATATTTTTCAGCTGAAGTTTTGCTAAGCACACCTTTTATTTTTTGTAAGTGTTGTGGTATTGACACCTGTCTATACATATTTTATATGACTGACAGAAGAAAATGAGACATACACAAAAGACACAAACTTGACTTGTAGACTCGAAAATTACTGTCACCACCATTCACTTAATGTTCAGGATTTAATTTTTTGATATTATTTGTGAAATAACTTGTGTGTTTGAACTAAGTTGATAATTTACATGTTTTGGAAGTTTTCAAGAAATTTTATGAAAGATAAAAGTAAATACAATACTAAAGTTTATTTTAGGATCTTATTACCAATCAAAACTATTTAAAAATTCGAAACATAAAAATCAAGTAGTAGACTTGCATGTGTGTCAATGTATATTCAGGACACTATTGTATGTAGGTAGTTGATTACAAAAAATGTATGCACGTGGGACAGTTTTGCCAGTTGTACGCGACTAAATTACAGATTTGTGTTGTAGTGAAACATTTTTAATAAAATGTCGGTGCACGTGAATTTTTTGAGTTTGTACTAACAGGTGTTTGCAGTAATTATAAAAAATCTTTAAAAAATTGTAATGTTCATTTTAAGAGTCATATGTATATATATTTGAAAAGAAAAGTTTCTTATCACCAACCCAACTTCTTTTTTACAGCGGACCTGACATTACATTGTAATACAAATTAACATTTTTTTTTATTAACAAAGCATTCATATTAATGTTAAATTCCCTATCTCTCTCCAAAGGGAAGGAAGACAACTTTTTGTTGATGAAAACTTTGTGTTAGGACTCTGCCTGCAGATATCGAGTGTGTGTGAGGCTTCAAAACACGTAAGCTGTAAGGCTGTCTCTTCCTTATGCACGACTTGCCTCATCACCTTTACGTGCATAATGCTTGAGTGCGGTGCAGTCTTTTCATCTGTGATATGCCTGGATATAACTAAGTTGCGACTGTATTTTATGGCACACTAATAAAGATATGCATGTCTAAAGTGTTTGCATAGAAAATTTTGCCACTATAAGTTGGAAAATGCCAGTTCTAACTATTTTGATGCCTAAAACTATTACTTGTAGTTTAAATGAGAAGTATAAACTGGTCTTTAGACACAAATAAATACTTTTTGTGTATGGACAACACTACAAATTATCTAGCAATTTTGAAATTGTGTGTTTCCTACCAAACCACTGCAAAGTATTTTATATTGTATGCATCAGCCAAGCAGAGCCCTTAACATTATTTTCGTTAACAAAGGTTTCACTGTACAGCTGCAGCCAATCAGCAGCAGAAAGATGGAGACGCGTGGAGCAGGAGGTCCTCAGGGAAGAGCGACAGATCAGTCAGGAGCGAGCTGTCCACGAAGGAGATGCAGAAAGCCGACGGGCCTCCGAGACCGGGGGTTCCCTCGCCCGCGGGCTCGACGGGTGCCAAGACGCCGCCGGAGAGCGAGAGCCGCAAGGAGAAGGAGAGGGCGGGAGCGACGCGCAGGGGCAAGTCGAGGAGCCGCAGCCCCGTGCAGCATCACAGGAGACCGCCGTCGGCGCTACCCGGCATCGCCCAGGCTCGTACATTCCACTTGTCGTTGCTTGCTATTACATGGCAATACCCTGTTAAGGCATATCTGAAGGGACTGAAGAAAATCATGCTTATTAAAACGAGAAACTAATTAAAAGGATTAAACTATACAAATGTACATAGGCAATTTGTAAAATTACCATAATGTACTTATTAAGCAGGAAACATTTTAAATGGGAAACTTCTTAAGCAGGTTTGACTGAAGTGAGTGAAGTACGGATATTAATTGTCAGTGTTTGAAAGGTATTGAGCTCTTGTTGGTTTAGTCAAACCTCAGGCATTACTTATATTTATTTATTTATTATATTTGTTATTATTGTTAATATTTGGAAAAAAAAATGCCATACAAGACGATTTTGAAAATAACACAACTGCTCATTTTTTTACTTTGGTCTGCAGGAAAATACATTTCTCCACAAAATATTTGGGTATATAATTTACCAGAATTATTTCATTCTGACACTTAAAAGTTTTATATTGCCAAATTCTTTACAATTTTTAATTAACTGTAAAATCATGGAATGTTAGAAAGGGGTTCTACTTTATCTCCATTATGTCATTTTTAGTTTATTTGTAACATAAAGTAATGTTTTTTTTCTTTTTCTTCTTCCCCAAATTGTGAAACCAGATAATGTGCTTTCCTATTTCAGCACATTAGCACACGTTGTGACAGATAAGCCTTTTTAGAAACACAAATATAAAATAGTGGCAACCAAAGATTTTGGTCTGGTCAGTGCCTTCACTTGAAATTTCATGCCCATGCTACAAAGCATAACTCCCTTTATAACTGACTCCCTTATAACTGACTCCCTTATAACTAACTCCCTTATAACTGACTCCCTTATAACTGACTCCCTTATAACTGACTCCCTTATAACTGACTCCCTTATAACTAACTCCCTTACACCTCCACATCTTGCAGTACCTACCTAACATGCATGGCTACATTTTCATCATTTCAATTTCTAGCCACCTGGCTGCTACTTTCAGATATAAAAACCCACAAATAGTCGTATTACTGGTTTTCCATGTGTTTGTTCTTATTCTATATCAATACTTTGAGAACATGTTTTATAATTTTATTTAAAAACAAGAAGTTACTCATATAACTCATGAGCATACTTTACTCAACATGGGTGAAATTAATTTTTAAACAAATTCTTAAAAGCTGAGTTGGTAGGTAGGACTTGACTTCTCTTTGAAAGTAATAACATTAGGAATGAAACCAGAAACTTATGCCAACAGTAGTGAGACAATTACAAATACACATGTGCCTTACCCACGACATGAACCCAGAAAACCACGTACAATAAGCCAGCGTGGAATCCACTGCATTATGGAGGTCGGATTAGGTGTATCAACTTCGGGTTTAATCGGACAAATGTTTTGAATGATAGGGTTCACTAACCTAAAACATTAACGTGGCCATCATTTTGAAAATAAGTGTCTGAGCCACTTAAATCGTGCAAGTGTATATGGCCTACCATAGCGCTACTTGTGTGAAGAATTTTGTGGAAATTGGATGTTTGTTTCCTAAGATATGGCATAACCAACTTTATTTTCTTATTTGATAGTATCGTACAAAATTGCCAAAAGAAAAAAGGTTCAATATACATTTTTCTAATGTATACTGTCAGCATACAAATTTTGGTTGAATTTGGTTTAATAAACAGGGTGGTCTGCCTAACGTGCACAGCCGCAAAATTTCCACAACGGTTGCAGAATACAAAATGCAGTTTTCACTAAATGAAATTACATACGGGGTCAAGTAATTTACCTCAAAGTGACTATTCGTAACATGTGTATGCACAGAAGTAATAAAACCACATATGATTTTTCCTCTGGAAACATACATTCATTTCAATGGCAACTGAAAGTACGTGCAAAGAGGAATCCAGTGATATAGCATATGCAATGGAACGTAACACAGAAACACCAAGAAATAATGTGCNTCTGCCTAACGTGCACAGCCGCAAAATTTCCACAACGGTTGCAGAATACAAAATGCAGTTTTCACTAAATGAAATTACGTACGGGGGCAAGTAATTTGCTTCAAAGTGACTATTCGTAACATGTGTATGCACAGAAGTAATTAAACCACATATGATTTTTCCTCTGGAAACATACATTCATTTCAATGGCAACTGAAGGTACGTGCAAAGAGGAATCCAGTGATATAGCATATGCAATGGAACGTAACACAGAAACACCAAGAAATAATGTGCNGGTACGTGCAAAGAGGAATCCAGTGATATAGCATATGCAATGGAACGTAACACAGAAACACCAAGAAATAATGTGCAAAAATGATTAAATAAAGTGGGCCGGTAGCATGGGGCAGTGGACCTGTACGCACAGCTGTAAGCAAGCAACACGCGTTGTGACTTGTCCTGGTGGGACCGCTTCGTAATAGCAGGGTAGCATCAGTCCCCGTATTCTGTTATGGTAAGTGATATTACAGTGTGTGGCTGTACATACACAATGAAATTCACAAATAAGGAAAAACTGGACGCTCTACTTATTTGTGGTGAGAGTGGCAGAAATGCCATGCAAGCCGTCCAAGTGTATGGTTGAAAGGTATCCTATTCGGACGCCCATCTCACGGCAAACCATACGAAGAATTTGCACAATTCTCTTCCTCTTTTGTCTCAAGGTGATTGGAATTCCACAACATAGGTGCGACGAAAGACTGCTACAGGCGAGACGCATCAATATGATGTGTCGACACATGTCAATGCAAAACCCCACATGGGTACGAGTCAACTTTCCACGTTTGTAGGAATAAGTAAACTGCGCTAACGGAAATTCCATCCATATCACGTGGCTCTTAATCAGGGGAAAAATCATATGTTTTTTAATTATTTCTGTGCATACTTGTGTTACGAATAGTAACTTTGTGGCAAATTACTTGCCCCCGTATGTAATTTCATATAGCAAAAATCACATTTTGTGATGTGCAATAATTTCGGAAATTTTGGGAGTGTCCACGTTAGGCGGAAAATTCTGTATGCGGCAAACTTACCTATATTATTTATGAGGCCACCATTTTGAACATAGTTCTATGACCCATTTAAATCATGAAAGTTTACATGGCTTTCTGTAGCATTTATGGTGTGCACAATTTGGTTCAAATTAATTTAAATGTTCCGGAGTACCATTTGGTGGGAATTGGTTGATTGATCCTCGAAATATGGCATAAAACCTCCATAATTTTCATGTGGCGATCTTCATAAGAGGAGCACAAAAAAGTATTGTAGCAGCACATTCAATGATTGTATACTGCCATTATACAAAGTTAAGTTAAAACACGTTACATAATTTCATAGATATAGCACACAAAACTGAAATTATTTTATGACTGCCATTCTGAAAATAAGTGTGTCATACTTAAATAATACATATATTAATATGGCGTACCTCAGTACATCATCTTCACCAAATTTTGTAAGAATGGGTTGTTTGTTTCCTGAGAGGTGGGATAAAAACTTCATTTTTTATTGCTAGGTCTGTCTAACAAAAGGACAGAGAAATGAGACTCTTTATAGACAAATTTGATGGTTGTAATGGATACTGCCAGCATACAGAGTTAAGTTGGAATTTATTACATGGTTTCAACGATATATCATTATAAGCTAAAAATGGTTATATGGCTGCAATATTGAAAATTAGTGTCTGACATATTTAAAACATACCACTTAACATCATCTGCCTCAATACTACTTATTTGCCGAATTTGATAAGGTGAATGAAGAGATTTGCTCTGCTCTTAACAGCAAGGTCTTCAGAGCCAATGAGGATGATTGAGGTGAGTATGGAGCAGTGCCGGATTGAAAGGACTGGGAAAACGGAATATCTCCGAGAAAACCCTCCGTCCAGCACCATTGTGCGGCACCATTCCCACATGCAAAAGTTCAGGAGTGACCCAGCCGGAGATTGAATCCGGTTTGCCTTGGTGGAAGGCAAGCAGGCAAACCACTCAGCCACTATGGCCTCAAATTTGAAAGGAATTGGTAAAGTGTGTTCTGATACATGACATAAAAACTTCATTTATTCGCATGCACTATCTTACAAAATGGTTGACAAAAGATGCTCTATGTAGATACAGCTGATAGTTGTAATATCTACTGCCAGCATACAAAGTCATGTTGAAATTGATTACATAGTTTTGACTATATAGCATTCTAAGCTAAAATTGCTATATGGCTGCCATTTTTAAAATAAGTGTCTGGCATGCTTAAAACATATCAGTTAACATCACCTACATTAGTACTAAGTGTTGGCCAAATTTCATAGGAATCTGTTATGTTTTGACCGAGAAATTACATAATAACTTAATTTATTTGTATGGTGCTATCTTCCAAAATGGTTGATAAATGTGATTATGTGTTCATATATATAATGCTTGTAACAGATACTTTCAGTGTACAAAATCTGGTTGAAATTGGTTAAATGGTATGGTAGATATTCCAAACATACCTAAAATATTTGTATGGCCGCCATTTTGAAAAATAAGTGCCTAATCAAGTTCAATTACGCATGCTTGGCCTATCATTGTATTACTTACCTGTAAATTGGGTGATATTTGTTTAATAGTTATTGAGATATAATATAAATTCTTTATTTCTTGATTTGGTGCTATTTTCCAAAGTGGCGGACCAACAACAATATCCGTCTCAAAATTTAATGTTCACTTGATGCTCTCTGTCAGTGTACAAAATTTGTTTTAAAAAGGTATAATGGTTCTTGAGATATGACATACCCTTGATATTAAAATGGCCACCACTTTGAAAGTAAGTACCCTACATGGTCGAAAACTATAACAGTCAGATTTCCTTACTAAGTATTATATGTGTACCACATTTGGTGAAATTCGGTGTATGCGTTCAAAAATTGAAAGTGGTGGGACGGGCACAAACACACACAAACTCACACTCTCACTCGCAGACGAGAAAGTGATCTCATAAGCCTTTCTTTCCTTTGGAAAGTTGGCTAAGAAGGGTTTCGAACATACTGTACAGCAGACTCAAGAATCGTGCAGACAGGCTCTTTAATTAGAAGACTGCTAATGTCTGCACAAAAAAATATTTCTACTAGGTGCTTCCCTTTAATGTACATGCTTTTCTCTAAGAGTTATGTATTTTCAAATCCCTACTGGAGTTCTTACATTTGGTAACTGTTCAGTATAATGTACCATCATCATAAAGTGTAAAATTGAAATTCCTTTAGCATATTTTGTGTCAAGATTTCGCTGTACACTCTAATTTAAAAGAACCATTTCCGTTCAGCCGTCAGCCAAGAAGGCACATCGGGAGAAGGCGGACAAGGAACCCATCACGCCGGGAATGGTGCGCAGTCCCGCCATGCACGAGGGCTTCCGCTCGGAGGACTGGGGCTCGCTGCAGCGCACCACGCCTGCACACACGCCTGAAGAGGCGTGCCCCGTGTCAGCCAACAACATGGGCACTTCAGACGAGTCGAGTTGCAGCGGTGGTCAGAACCACCCGGCATCGGAAGGCAGCACCCAGCAGCAGTCCCCGCGCAGACACAGGAGGATAAGGGAAAGCCCCAGGAGGAAGCCGGCACCTGGGAGCGGTGGGAAGAGCCCCACAACCTCGCAACAAAGGTCTCGTTACTTGGTTTATAGGCTTTTCGTGGTTAACGAAGGACTTTCAAAATTAACATTTTTGAAAAATGTTTTTGTCCCCAGCTGTGCATATACACTGAAGAGCCCAAAAAAANAGGACTTTCAAAATTAACATTTTTGAAAAATGTTTTTGTCCCCAGCTGTGCATATACACTGAAGAGCCCAAAAAAACTGGTATAGGCGTGCGTATGCAAATAACAGAGGATACCTTGGTTAGTCTCTAACGCGATGCGGTCGGCAGCTAGATCGGTTACTGCTGCTACAATCGCAGGTTATCAAAATTTAAGTGAATTTGAAAGTGGTGTTATAGTCGGCGCACGAGAGATGGGACATAGCATCTCCGAGGTAGCAATAACATTTGGATGTNGTGGTGTTATAGTCGGCGCACGAGAGATGGGACATAGCATCTCCGAGGTAGCAATAACATTTGGATGTTCACGTACAACCATTTCACGAGTGTACCATGAATTTCGGGAATCCGGTAAAACATCACATCTTCGACATCGCTGCGGCTGGAAAAAGATTGTGAAAGACGGGGACCAACGACGACTGACGAGAATCATTAAACGTGACAGATGTGCAACCCTTTCTCAAATTGGCGCAGATTGGATTTGTGGACTGCCCTGCAGGATTCATGGTGTGAATTGCCTCCTGCATACCTTCAGACATTTGTCGAGTCCATGCCACGTCGTCTTGCGGCACTTCTGCAGGCTCGGAGGGGCCCAGCACGATATGAGGCAGGTGTACCAGTTTTTTTGGCTCTTCAGTGTATTTTAACTGGCAGAACAATTGGCATGCACCCAGTAAAGTCGTTAATGACAAAGGGTAAGTTTAATGCCGAAATGCTGAATTGAAAGTGGTATGTAAACATTTGTAAATATGCAGGTTGTCCGCCCACAAGGAATTTTCACCTGGGTCAGGGAAAATGTAATTAATTGCTACTCTGCAAAAGTTGTTTGTTGTGTGACGTGCATTAATATTTCAATTGTTAAGTTTGTGAACTGCCAATAATACGGCTGTGCCATGTGACATTGNGTTGTGTGACGTGCATTAATATTTCAATTGTTAAGTTTGTGAACTGCCAATAATACGGCTGTGCCATGTGACATTGTGCCTTTACATACGAAATACAGTACATGTATTTGTGTGAAGTCAATAATGTGTACGCAAGAAGTATCGATGGGCTGNCATTAATATTTCAATTGTTAAGTTTGTGAACTGCCAATAATACGGCTGTGCCATGTGACATTGGGCCTTTACATACGAAATACAGTACATGTATTTGTGTGAAGTCAATAATGTGTACGCAAGAAGTATCGATGGGCTGAATGAAATGTTGCCCCTGCTGGCTTGGTCTGTTGCAGTGTCATACTTCACACTGATAGGATATTTGTTTTCTCAGCTGTGAAAAAAATATGGTATTAGAAGGTTTCAGGATTCCTTAACATAGGTCAGGGTAAATGGTAAGATTCTGCCAGGGAAACGGGTAAAAGTTAGGGAATTGCAAAATGGAATTTCAGTGGACAGCCTGTTAAATGATATTGTTTGCTTTCTGTTTTTTTTTTTGCCCACGTACATAAGTGTAAGGATTAGCAAATTCGTAAAATATTTACTTTTCTAATAATTTTACATTTTCATTTGACTGAAGTATGAATAAAGTGACAAGGCCCATGGCAGTGATAATGTTACATATTGTGGAAGAATACACAAAGTGCATACAAGTAGATCTTAAGCAGGGCTTTCAGAAGTGCTCAGGTGGCAGTGAGTAGAATATACCGTAATTGTGAAAGGAAAATGGAGAACACCAAGGCTCAAGAAAATAGATTTACTTCTTGTTACTGTTCAGCACACTGCAGAGATGAGGACCCCTGTCGAAATATTCTTGACAGATTCACTGATTCATTTCGGGATCTCACCAGTGGATGACTGGTGCTAAACACAAAGCCAACCATTGATTTTGTATATTGTGCATTGATGATCGTTTTAAAAACTCTTTACTTTTTTAATATTTTCCTTACAGAAAACACCAAATATGATGTTGTATATGTACAGTATATGATAAAGAGTGACAGGGAGTGAGTACATACCAGTTCCCAGCTGTCTCGGGCAGGCGGACAGTCATTAAAAGTCGAATGCTGGTTGAAGATATTTATATATATTTTTTTTTTGTTAAAGCTTTATAGTCAAGCAATTCAAGCACGCAATCTTCTGCGATGAGATTGAAAAGTTTGTCAGATCAGTTGGTAAAAAGTATTACTGTATTTGGAGATCTTTGAAAACTGACAATTTTAGCATTGGTTTTATAGGAATTTTGTTGGGGCAATTAAACAATTTTTTGTAGTTACAAATATTTTAATCCATGCATNTAGCATTGGTTTTATAGGAATTTTGTTGGGGCAATTAAACAATTTTTTGTAGTTACAAATATTTTAATCCATGCATGTTGGATGCATAGACATTTGACTGTACATACATGTATAAATAATATACATGTATAAATAACACATATAAATAATAGACGTTNATGCATAGACATTTGACTGTACATACATGTATAAATAATATACATGTATAAATAACACATATAAATAATAGACGTTACATAAGAATATAATAGAAACTGTTTGCAGGCAGAGGCGACGTAGTGGAAGTGGAGAGGACAAGAACAACTCCCTGGGTACGATGGCTCGTCGGAGATCGTCCATCCCTGCAAAGACTCCCGGAGTGACTGTGGGAGAAGGGGAGGAAAGTCAGTCTCTCTCTGCTAAAAGCAGTCGACTGAGTCCTCACCGCTACTCCCGCAGCCCAGCTGGCAGCCCCAGCCGCCGTCTCAAATCTAAGGGCTCTAAGTTGCCTGCAGAATCATCCAAGGTAAAGACTGTTTACGACAAAGTGAGCACTTACGAAAGCTCTGCTAAATTTCTACTTTCAGCCCGTCTGTTGCATATCTTTCAGCGTACCTATCAAAATAAACACTGCCGTGTGACCTTGAGCTGGTGTTAACGTCAGCTGACTCGTATGTCCACTGCATACTCATTAAATAAACAACAAACAGTAATGAATCAGCATTATAACATGCACACGTTAATTTGAGGAAATAACAGGCCTGTTGGTTTGTGAATTGATGATGTTCGCGATAATTTTTCTGTTTGGACGTTAATTAATGCCGTTAACTGTAGTCAACACTTCCGAGGACATAAGAAAAAATGTTTGATTTTTGGTTGCGAACAGAATAGCAGAAGATTTAAACATTCTTTTTCCTATTATAAAAACTAACTCAAGACATTTTGAATGTTTACCTTTAAAAAGTGTTACAACTGAAATGTTTGCCCATTAAAGAAAGGCATGCTTTCTGATGAGAAGGTGTATTCACTCCTTCATACAGAAGACAATGGACTTCAATCAATCGTTAAATGACCTAAGAATTNTCTGATGAGAAGGTGTATTCACTCCTTCATACAGAAGACAATGGACTTCAATCAATCGTTAAATGACCTAAGAATTATGTCTAGCAACATTCACAAGTAGAATTGTATTGCGTAAATACCTCACAAATCAATATTTTAATACAAGACTATGCACAAGCAAATGGTGGGCGTTGTTGCTAGATTACGAGTAACAAAAACAACTGTCATGAAACTCGGTGGCTAAACAGAATCGATCCAGATTTTTACAGCATACTTGCTCAGTAATATTTGTGACTCTGTGCAAATTTCAAGAAAATTTGTCCAGTCACGCAGTTTTCAAAGCACATAACGCTAACGTTTNATATTTGTGACTCTGTGCAAATTTCAAGAAAATTTGTCCAGTCACGCAGTTTTCAAAGCACATAACGCTAACGTTTGTAAAGGCCTACCGCTTGGCTTATGAAAAATAAATTACTTTTTGATTATAAAATTTTAATGCCTTCACTTATATGAATCTAACTTCACACCAATACTAAAACACAATACCATTTCATGAAACTGCATCCACACATTTATTGCAGAATCTAATTTTACCACAAATTACTTACCTTGAAGGAAGTAGTGGAAATTTTATATATTGGCTCATATTTCTAATTCTAAAGAAATTATTCACGTGCGGTATAAAACAATTTTATGCTGCTATTGTTTCAAAACAAGCAACATACATGCAAAGGTATTAACTCAACGGTCGTAAGTTCAGAATTGCCTAAATACTAAATAACACACACAGATACACACATTTATTTAAGCTTTCAGAATTGCAACGTATATTGCAAATATAACAGAACACTCTCATCTGAAGTTTCTTCAAGTTTACTCGAGGTGTAAAATTTATACAGACTTCAATTGCATGAAGCGCAACATATTCCAGGTAGGCAATAAATAGTATGTGAAATTTCAAGAATTTCTGGGACAAGAAACTACGTGGTAATCAGCAGAAAGCAATAACAAACAAGACTATTTCACTCAGAACATTAAAAATAAAAATGTTTTTTTTATTTTGTTAATGAATACTTTATTTTCAGAGATTAAAAACAAACATTTAAAATCACATTGGTCATAAACAGCTGTGTTGTTGACAAGAAGGCGTACCAAAAAAAAAANATTAAAAACAAACATTTAAAATCACATTGGTCATAAACAGCTGTGTTGTTGACAAGAAGGCGTACCAAAAAAAAAAACAAGTTGCATCAACAAAGTGTCGATATGAAAGAGTTAGAAACATGAATGTGTTACTATCATGCCANCAAAAAAAAAACAAGTTGCATCAACAAAGTGTCGATATGAAAGAGTTAGAAACATGAATGTGTTACTATCATGCCACAGTTTATTCTGATGTGTATACAACAAAAAGAAACTGAATTGGAGATGACAATTTTTAACTTTACGACTTGTAGTATGTTAAAACATGGAACTGCTTCTCGTAGTTCACTGCCAACTTAACTATGAGTATTGCGGTAATTGTTCGCGTTCAAATATATGCAGTTACAGACAGTGATTTTTTTTAATAGGTTGATTTCAGGAGTACTGATTTTACGTGAATACTAATCTTACTTATGATCGTTCTTAATTTTGTGTTTTCCATTGACTGAGTGCACTACGAAATGTTTCACTATCAAAAAGTTCATTTTCAGTAGCTTCTTGGTGGTAAATCAAGGATTTATTAATAAAATATTAATTATTTCGGTAGCAAAACATTTTTTTTATAAAATTGTCCTACAAGAATGTTAGACTTCTTTATAAATTTGAAAGTTGGATAATCTTTGACCAAATTCAAATATTACTGCAAAATTAGTAGTAAACACACTGGAGCAAAATTACTCCTGTATTGTCGATATGCAGCAATGCGTTACTATAATGACGAACATTTGTANGGAGCAAAATTACTCCTGTATTGTCGATATGCAGCAATGCGTTACTATAATGACGAACATTTGTAACTAAACACACAGAAACTGCATTACCAGTCATAATTTCTGAAACAACATTCTTACGACGTACTTTGTAGTAGAATTACAAATGTATTGTATGCACTGTAATTTTTGAAGTACAATGTAGTTCTAAAACATTCACTTTGACAAACTCATCGTCATGTTCACTTCTATAAACATATACTTTGTAGGGGCAGTCTCGGGTAATCATCTTCCAGTGACCTCATTGCACAGTGGGACGTGCCAGATGCTAGCACGCACTACCACTGCTTTTGTCACCTTTCCATCTTCCACTTCCTTGATAGTTTCAAACTTTGGCAGAAATGTAGGGTAATTATGTTATGGAATCAAAAGTTTAGAGTCATAACCAAAAAAATAGGTAACTGGTTGTCAGTAAATCAAAGCACAAAGCAGAAATTGCTACTTCGGAAAAATTTTTAGCTTCAAGATGTGGGGAAATACCTTATGCTCAAAAATTACCTATTTGGGAATGCTACGAAAATATGGCTTTTTACAAGAAAATATATTTTCGCATATATGTCTCCATTTCTTGCAAAATCGCAGAAAATTTCACAATACCAGTATTTTCCTGTTTTTAGTTGTACTACACTAAAACCTCGGCCAGCCTTCATTTATCCTGATTTCCATTGATTGACAACCACACTGCAGTAGATATAGTACTGGAATATTTCATTAAATACGTGTACATTTATGCATAACAGTAGTAAAACATCTGGTTTATCGTGCTGCATGTAAACAACATAAAATTTTGTCTAAAAAAATCCTCCTAATTGTTACCAACTTTTGCATTGTACATCGAACTTTGTGTACATATACAGTGTCTTGACTTATTTATGTGACAAAAACACTAAATTCTTACATGTGCAATATTTTATGTAGCAGTTCTATATTCCATTTTACCCATGTATTGAGTTTTCATTGATCCGAATGACATTCAATCCACTTTAGTCGAGATATATGAGGTTCCACTGTAAGTACAGACNATTGAGTTTTCATTGATCCGAATGACATTCAATCCACTTTAGTCGAGATATATGAGGTTCCACTGTAAGTACAGACGTTGTGAGTCGTGTGCTAGGAGAGAGGGGTGTCTGATGGCAGGGCACGATGAGTCCCGAGTCGAGCCGCCTGAAGGCGCTGAGCGCGGAGTCGCTGCGGTCGGTGAGCCCGGGCAGCGACAGCGTGTTCTACAGCGAGTCTGCCGACCAGAGCAGTAACACCATCACCATGACGGACAACCAGGGCATGCTGTGCCACCACTGCGGCCGCGAGGTCGACAAGACCACCCTCGCCGGGGTCGAGGTCAGTCCGCAACTCTGCTTCCTAGAGCAGCCGTGACACTGCGACTGTAGGAGGGAGGCGCCAGCGAGCAGCACGTTTGAGCTGGCGTAGCGTTTAACATCACCATCAAGCCACCGGCCAGCCATACAGCTAGAAGGCTTGCACTAAACGTGCACTCTTTCTGTTGTATCTCTATGCTTGAAACAGTTGTGCCGAATATTACCCTACGAGTTATAATTTATTTGGGATACAAGCTGTTACAAATAATTGATGAACACTGTTTTCCAAATAATAATTTATCTTTTGAAACAAATTTACTAGGGATGGGTTGATACGAACGATGCCAATTTTCAGTTGACGATACTGCCGATTACAGCGATCCCGGTACCAGTTTTGATGAGCACAATCATAATTACCAATTTCCAATATTTTGTAATATTTTTTATTTCTTAAATTTAAGTCTTCTGTTCTGTGAACACTTTAAGCACTTTGTATTAGGTGTCTACACCACAGAAATGAAATACAACACTTATTTTAATAATAAATTGGCGTGCCACGAGCGCTGTCGGGATACATATCTAACCCTCAACCTCTGGTACTCCCCTATGTACCGTAGCGCCGATCGCAGCCCGTTCATTTCGCCTCTGTACCGTTCCTATTCACCAGCAAGTCAACTCCCTGCCGCCTTAGAGGCCGGCAATCCGCAAGACGCCGCGCTCCTGTCTGAGTGGGTGGACCCACCCCCTCGCTTGCCTTACCCTGACCGGCATACGCCGAATGCGCTCACTCGCCACGTCTTCCACTGGTATTTATTCTTATGCACGCCCTCCAGNAGACGCCGCGCTCCTGTCTGAGTGGGTGGACCCACCCCCTCGCTTGCCTTACCCTGACCGGCATACGCCGAATGCGCTCACTCGCCACGTCTTCCACTGGTATTTATTCTTATGCACGCCCTCCAGACACAGCAGTTCACTGGCAATTCGCGAACATTTCTGAATGGAACATANTGGTATTTATTCTTATGCACGCCCTCCAGACACAGCAGTTCACTGGCAATTCGCGAACATTTCTGAATGGAACATAATCTGCAACTCTCGCTATCTTGCCATGCTTGCTGTACCGCTTGCCTTCAGCAGTAACAGTTAGACCTAGCGTATAACATTACTATTGTCAGATCTTGTATCTTTCAACACATTAGGCAGATGTACTTGTCGTGGAGCCTTCTCCTTTGCTTCGAGTGTTGGCCACATGCCTCGTCTGCTCCTAGCTGTGTTTTACCGGGGTCTCTCTCGCCCTAACTTCTATCGATATCTCGTTGTTGCCCTGCGGCAAACAGCTTGGCAAACTTGGTCCCTCGTCCATCAGATGTTAGTGGGAACAGGTCGGAGATATGTCTTGTAAATTTCTACTGACGGAATAAAACATATATCTACCAAGTAACCTCTTTTTATTCCAATTATTCTCTTTTGTTTTCACCTCT
This sequence comes from Clitarchus hookeri, assembly GCA_002778355.1. NCBI lineage: Eukaryota > Metazoa > Arthropoda > Insecta > Phasmatodea > Phasmatidae > Clitarchus > Clitarchus hookeri. The sequence goes on along the minus strand of NQII01005703.1, from coordinate 25,170 downwards.
CGTTCCATGCTTTGCCTACTGTGTGCATATCCAATTATCTACTTCTAGGTGCACGCACGATCACAGCAATTCAAGGCTTGAATTGTTTAACCTGAAAAATGCTATTTAAGGCAGTGTGCATGGCATTTACCTCTTTATATGATTGCCCCTGTCTCATCAGAAAATGTCTATACGTACTATGCATTAAGTTCTGTACAAGCAATTTTCTTAAACTCTTCTCTTAACGTAATTGCTAATGTTCTGCTAGCGAACAAAGATACTCTTTTTGAATGATACCATGTTTTCACATTTCCATTTTTGGTTCCAAATCGCAATAGGTATTTGTTATTAACTCTGAGTGAGTGCTTGATTGCTAGTTTGTACAGAAAAAACATTTTGTATCTGTTAATGGGAATTCTTTGTCTGGTTGTAAAACACATGGAGTAACCGTATGTCCCACGGTTCTCCCGTTTTTTGATTGTCATGTAAATAATTGCAAATTTAATTTGTTTCTTGGTAAAGCTGTTCTTGACAAAATGATAAGTCATTTGTGAGTTTAAGTATCCCTTTCTTGCAGAAGATAAATTCAGTTTGGCTGTTTGCCACGAATGTCTCCATTGATGTTACGTTCCTTTGTAGGTCTTCAACTGAAGTGTTCCACCTGTTACTTCACCGCTAAGTGGTACAGGTTTTATTTCAAATGTCGCTCATTGTGACATAGTTGACCAATCATTCAAAACCTTTATCGCAGTAAATTCTGCTGTGCATTTTCATCAATCCTTGCCCACCATCCACATTCGTAATTTCAACACTAACTTGACCGCTCCACATTTCTCAAAATTACGTCACCTTTCGGTCAACGACTCTCTTGTGAAAGAATTGGTCACCCTTCTTGCTTCCCAACCCCCGTGGCACCGACTCCCGTGATGTTCTCCATCTCCTCCGTCCTTACCCGAACCGCAAAACCTAATAATGGTACCGCTGTGGCTGTTTCTGCATTTACGATTCTGGGTGTTATTATTCTAATTACTGTTTTTTGGTTTTAAAGGTTAAATCGTGTTAAGTCCCTTGCTCAACACTGTTGTCCGGCAACCTTGTCTGAGTGTTCTGTTTTGATCACCTGATCCACACCCCCTGCTGATGTAGTAGGTTAATATTGGTATTTGCTTGGGTAATGTAGTTAAGTGGTATAAGGTATGTTTGAATTGTAGAATTATAGTTTGTTAGGATTGGCTGTCGCCACTACCCTTCTTCAGACTTGGGCTGTCTTGGGGGGAGGACAGTGTGCCATTTTTATTTGTTGGCACACGTTGTTTCTTAGTAATTACGTTGTTTGGTAAGTTTTATTCTTTCCTTTTAAAGCACAGCTTTTCATTCCTGGTTTCCACTGTCATCTATCGGGCAAAGTTTGAAGTAATTTATATATATTTGGTCTCTCCAATATGGCAGTCACTGTTAAATAGTTCAAATATGTCAAGATGAAAAAATAAAATTAAAGGAGAGGTTTCTTTTAAGTGAAATATGTGACAGAAAATTCTGTAAGTTGTAAAAAAACTATTGTCTTTTGTTAGCAATGTTGTAAACATGAAGAACGACTATTCAGTTGGCACTTTCTTATGCACACGTTGTTATAACTAATCATAACGATAATATTGTAAGTCCAGTTATTTCATCTACAACGCATATTGCTTATGAAATTATTGGTGATGTCTTATGTTCTTTTACGCTGCACGACGATCGTCCTGTAGATCTCTGCAATGTTGTAAGTCGCAAGCACACACAAGGTTATCTTTGGTGTTTATAAATGTTTTGCTGAGGCGATTTTCGAAATGTGATGATTCTGTCTTTTTTGTTCTTCTTGGACATTTTCTCAGCCATGTTACATTTCAAATTCACTGCTGTTTGGCATTTTGCCTTTTTTTACGATCTAATGGTTTGAAATTGGGAATCACCGCCTCCGGTGAGTAATACTAAGTATCGCATATTGTTTATGTTTGAGTGTAATTCACGTATTTTACATTATATTTCTTTAATTCTTAAAGTACGGTCCATGATATGAATACCAGACTAGCGGCAATAGTGATGCAACGAATGTCGATTTTTCCACATTCGCGAATGCGAATGCGAATATCCACCTCCGACATTCGCNTAGTGATGCAACGAATGTCGATTTTTCCACATTCGCGAATGCGAATGCGAATATCCACCTCCGACATTCGCTAATGTGAATGTTGGTTTTTCAAATATGGCGCCAAAAGCGTGCGCCTACGAACTCGAATTTTACCGCGCGTTTATAACTGGCCGGCCGGGTGGCCATGTTAAAACTGAGAGTAGCCCATATGCCCCGACTTTGAACGAAGTAAACAAATCGTGATTGCTGGCTTACTGAATGAAGTTAGCTGCTAATAATGTTTTCGTAAAGATTTAGTTTGAGGTAACCTTGACGCGTACCGCTCATACCTACCAGTAGTGGCGATGCTATTCTTACCCACGCTGTAAACCGATGGCCTAACGACCAGAGGAATTCCCGAGCTCGAACCAACTGCACCTGTCATGTTGCCTGAGTCACGACGTGACGCTGCGAACACGGGGAGTCCCGGGCATATTATCGCCCCTCGCCACAAGAAATTACAAATCGGGGAAAAACAGTGCGCCCCGCCTTCCCCTATTCCACCGCAAACACTAGAGGGTAAGTCCCGAGTTCTATGGAAAATAGAACAGAAACGTATATATACAGGAGCCATGGAGGACAGTTAAGTCAGTTACGCGACAGTTAAGAGAGTTAGGCGAGAGTGAAGGACAGTTGAGGTCAGTTACACGAGAGTTACGAGACGTTTACGACGGAGCAGCAGCGACAAGACAGTTACGACGGAGTTACGACGGAGTTACGCCGGAGTCACGAGAGAGTCAGATACGAGGAACGACGAGCGACGAGGAGAGAACTGCACGTCCAGGGATCGAGCCCAGGACTTCGCGGGAGAGACACCGAGACAGCACGACAACACCAGCCACCAGCATCGAGGTAATTTCAGCAACCCGCCGAAACCTCCCCCCGACGCAAACATTCGCCGAGACGTGTGTAGGGCGCGGGATAGCTAGATTCCACCGTCCGAGGAGATATAAAAGGGGCTAGGTCTCATAGATGTACAGGTCACTGTAACTTTGGACAATAAAAGTTAAGCGTGAATAAACCGAACCCAGTTACGTCTTTGTGCCACCCCTCTTACAGCAGCCCAAGGTGCCGTTAGCCAACACCGTAACAAATTACTACGTACCCTGCTATCCACCATCCTGTATAGTACAGGTGGGAGCAGCGTCGAGTCAACATACTTAAGTTTTGTTTTTAACTTGTAAAGACTCTATTGTTGTAATTGTACAGTGATAAGTGATATTTCAAAATGAAGCGGTCGTGTGTTAGCGAAGTTTGGACTTATTTTACAATATGTGATGCTGAAAATGTGAAATGCAAAATATGTAATAAACAATACTCGCGCAAAGGAAGAACAACAAGTGCTATGAGAAATCACCTGGAAGCTTTGCATAAAAACGAGTATAATGCTTTAAAGAATAGGGAAAATGAAAAGCGAAATGCTTCTACAACAAGTGTTGTGGCCTCCACTTCGCGACAATGTACGAAAACCGACCTGAAACAAATGTCTTTGACTGATTGCGTCGAAAAAACAAAAAAGTGGGATAACAACAATGCCAAGTCTTTGGAAATTGATAATTTAATAAGCGAAATGATTGCTTTAGAGGACTTACCCTTTAGTTTTGTCGAAAGCGTTGGATTTGTCAGACTATTGAACCATCTTTGTCCGTCGTATAATATAAAAAGCCGACAACATTTTTCTTCGTTTATATGTGAGAATTTCTACGGCAAAGTCAAAGATAAAATTTTGGGATTAATTAAGTCATTTGAAAAATTGGCGTTTACAACTGATATTTGGTCTGATTCTTGTTCAGGAATATCTTTGCTGAGTCTTACATGTCATGGTATAACAAAAAACTTTGAGAGAAAAATGATTGTGTTAAACGCAGAGGTATTTAACGATGGCCGACATACTGGTGAAAATATAGCTATAAAACTTGAAACCATGTTGTCGCATTGGGAAATACCTAAAGAAAAAGTGCAATGCATTGTTAGAGATGGTGGCACAAACATGAAAAAAGGTATTTCCTTGTTATTAATTAGAGACATTGATTGTTCGTCACACCAAATTCAGCTGGTTGTCAAGGAGGGGCTTAAGGCACAAGATTCCGTTATAACAGTGATTGCAAAATGTAAAAAGATGGCAACACATTTTCATCACTCAAATGTAGCTCAAGATGAACTGGCTGCTCTACAAGAAAGACTCGATCAGCCAAAGCTGAAAATCATACAAGAGTGTGCTACAAGATGGAATAGCAGCTTGTATATGTTAGAGCGTATTTTGAAAAACAAAGATTCGTTATGTCTTTATGCTTCCCAGAATAACAAGATTTCACAACTAACTTCCGAAGAGTGGATTATTGTGGAAAAAATAATAACTTTACTCAGACCTTTTGAAGAAATTACAAAAGAACTAAGTGCAGCCAATATTTCTGTATCCTCAGTAATTCCATTATTGTCCACTTTGGAAAAAATTATTGGTGAATTTGATGTGACCGACGAATGCGTTGGGAATACGATTTTAGTTCTTAAACGAGAACTATGTCGCAGATTTTCCCATTTGGAAAATGACGTATTGTTTGCTACCGCAACTTTTATTGACCCGAGATACAAATTAAAATTTTTCAAAAATTCTTCAACCAGAGATCAAGTTGTGAAAAATATTTTAGAGTCAATTGGAAACGATGAATCAAGCCTATCGTCTTGTTCAAATCCTAAGCGTGCCAGAATGACTACTCATCGGATTGAAACATCTGGTTCCAGTGCCAGTCTGACAGAGAAATCTATATCTTTAAGAGACACCATGAAATTGCTGATGGATTCCAGCGAAAGTGAAGAAGAAGAAAATGAATGTACGAACCCTATAGAAGTTTTGATAAAAAAAACCATCAATGAATATTTATTAGATAAACGTGTGGAAAATGATGTAGATCCACTTACATGGTGGGCGGTAAATAATAAGAAGTATGGTATTATTTCTCCCATAGCCAGGCAATATTTAGTAACACCACCCACTAGTGTGCCTAGCGAAAGGGTCTTTAGTGGGGCTGGTCTTCTTTACACACCCCACCGAAATAGGCTGCAAGGAGAAAAGGCATCAAAACTTCTATTTCTGAAGTTTAATATTCCTCTACTCTTATTTAATTACTAAGTGTTTCACTTAATTGTGCTTAGATATAAACAATTTTTCATAGTTTTATTTTTCGATTTCAAGAAGTAATGTTTAATGGATATCTTAAAAATTACATAATTAGTGAGTTAGTATTAGTACCAAAGTTAAAATTAACAAAATGTTAAGAACATATTTGTTTTAATTGAAAAGAAGATTATTATATTGTTTGTTTTTCTTCACAATATATTTTTAACTTTATTCATAAGAAGTCGATTTGATTTACAATTAAACATGATTACTAGTTCATTAAAAGATCTCACATATTTGAATAAGATACCATTTAGGTTGCATAAATGCATATTGTTAAGTGTTTTTACAAAAGATCTCATTTAAAGTTGATTTGTATAATTAAAAAGGTTGGGTTATATCTTATTCCATTGTTTTGTGTTAAAGCAGTTCAATGGTATTTGATCATACAGTTGTGTTATAATATAGTTTAGAATTTTTAAGAAATTACCTGCCTTAATTTAATTTTGCTTAGGTAAATAAGAATAAAAGAATATCAAAAGTGTGTTTCTGTTATGTAATCTACTGAATAACTGCAAGGCTGTTTCCCAAATATCATTAAAATACACTCTTATACATAAAAAATATGTTAATAAACAAATATGTCTTAATCATAGCAGTTGCATTATTATTTAATAGACATTTTCATTTTTCATTGCCAAATACATTCGCAAAATATTGGCATCATTTTTGCGAATGCGAATGTGAATGTTCAAAAACATGCGAATATTCGCAAATGCAAATGCGAATATTCGTTGCATCACTAGCAGGCAATATTGGACAATTCTAAGTTACCCACNCGAATATTCGCAAATGCAAATGCGAATATTCGTTGCATCACTAGCAGGCAATATTGGACAATTCTAAGTTACCCACCCTGTGGGATCATTTTGGAATTGGCCCTTTTCATTTTCAACATGACAGTGCACCTATTCATAAAGCGAAGGCCATAACCGAGTGGTTTGACGTCATGAGAGTGAATGAAATTGAATGGCCAACCCAAATCCTTGATCTAAAGCCAATTGAGCATCTCTGCGATGATTTACAACGCTGGTTGACAGTCAGAGCAGACACCTCCCCCTACACCCCTCCACCTTTTCCATCAGACAAGATGGCTACGCCTACAGAACAGTTCGCCATGTTGCAGAAGCAATGGAAGAAAATAAGACATCTACCAAAACTTAGTGGAAAGTCGTCCTAGAAAGGTAGAAACTGATGGCAAATGGCAGACGTACATCATTTCTAACATTATTTTATAACAGTTCAGGTTGAGCAATTTCCTAAGAGTGTCCGTTCATTAACGGCAATATAGTGTATGTCTGTATCAGATGTAAACAAAATTTAAAAATCTTGCATCTGCAAAATTTTTATTTAATAACATATTTTTTGGATTTGGAAAAAGGGGGGGGGGGGGTGTGTCTAACCAGGAAACCCCCACCCTGACTATACACCCCTGCCTGCTGCTCTCGCTTCCAAGCCATACGCTAACTTGCAGGATACTTTATAAAACCGTAACAGAAAATTTAAAAAAAATGGTTTCAATGTGAAGTTATTCTTTACTGCAGGATGTTGACCACGTTACCGCGGAGGGGGTGGATGCAGATCAGCACGACATTGTCCAGCCGCCAGCAGGGTTCGCGGACTCCCCGGAAGGTCCTCGCAGTGTGAAGCCCCCGGGACAGACCGGCGGCCGTCTCTACAAGAAGTTGGAGAAGAGGTTCAGGTCGGAGGAGAGGGGCTGCCACGGAGAGCGGCGGCATCACAGTCGGTTCCGCTGCGAGGGCATGCGAGCCAAGTCGGAGGAGAGGGGCAAGGAAGACCGCGTCAAGGTCAGGTACGGTATTTTCTCACGAGCATTCAGTCATCACACTTAAGTTGTTTCTATCTCTGGCTCAACTAGTGTATTGACTACACCACTTTATTTCATCTTGTCTTACAACTTATTCGTCTACTTCTNCTGGCTCAACTAGTGTATTGACTACACCACTTTATTTCATCTTGTCTTACAACTTATTCGTCTACTTCTGCATTATTCCATCCGGGGTATGTTTGTTGGTGTCACTGCTGACACTTCTTAACAAGGCATTTTTTTTTCTATCTTCATCCCTCAAGTACCGTATTTTGGCGTGAGTAGGCCGNCGCTGACACTTCTTAACAAGGCATTTTTTTTTCTATCTTCATCCCTCAAGTACCGTATTTTGGCGTGAGTAGGCCGCGTATGTGTATATGCCAGACTAGAAGTTTTTGATGAAAATTAAGAAATAATTAATATTCCAAGTATAGGTTGCACTGAATTTTTGTATTCCCGTAAATATTGCCGCGCCGCATCGTACTAGCGCAGAGGCTAGCTGGCACAGCAATATCAAACTACTGCAATGTCAAGCTAACTAGTTTGCCATTGAATGTGTTGCCGCGCCGGCTGGCCTCCGCCTGCTGAAGAGTGGCAACAGCGCAGTATTCCGCCAGACAGAGCGAAGGGTGTGAATAGCTTCAGGGCAGAGGACCCTCTGTCGCTATAACTCCTCCCGCCCCTTTTCTCGTCACTTTCACTTATTAGCCCATGTGTCGCTTGTTTCCTCCTCTTCCCAACCTCTTCCTTTCGCCGTTTTAAATCAGTTACCGGTATTGTTAATGAGAGTTTTGAGTCACACTGTTTTGCAGTACTGCACTTGCATCACTAATGTGTGTGTTTAAAGTCGGAAATGGGAAAGGACAGAGCTAGTTACAGGGCGGACTTTAAGTTAAAAGTTTTGCTGTATNTGTGTGTTTAAAGTCGGAAATGGGAAAGGACAGAGCTAGTTACAGGGCGGACTTTAAGTTAAAAGTTTTGCTGTATCCACAAGAACACTGTAAAAGAGCGGCTAGCAGAACATTTAGTGTGGATGATAAAAATGTTATGAGATAGAGCCGACAGAAAGACCAACTGCAAACAATTAGCAAAAACAANAATTTAGTGTGGATGATAAAAATGTTATGAGATAGAGCCGACAGAAAGACCAACTGCAAACAATTAGCAAAAACAAGTGTGCCGTGCGGGGTAGGAAATGTAACTTCCCTCAGGTCGAAGAAGAGTTATTTCAGTACATTTGGAATACTAGGCAAAATGTTTTTGCTGTTGTAACTGATTTGCTGCTGTTTACAGCCGGTAAGATTTCACAGCGATACCATATACCTGTCACCGAATGTAAGGTCAGTTATGGATGGCTTAAGGGTTTCATGGCAAGAAAAACCCTCAGGATAAGAAAGTGGATGGTCATTGTCCAGAAATTTCCTGAAAGCTACAAGAAAAATTTAATTATTATAAATTTACTATAAATTTCAGAAGGCAGAACAACTACCAGCTAGGACAAATCGAAAATGCAGTTCAGATGCTGATATATTTTGATATGCCGGAGTCAACAACTGTCACGTGTTCTGGTGCTCGCTCTGTAAAAATACTTGGGACGGGAGCAGAAAAACAACCGTGTACAGTCATGTTTTGTGTAACGGCGGATGGCAGAAAATTGCCATCCTACGTTGTATTCAAAAGGAAAACTTTACCGAAGGGAATGTTTCCACCTAGAATGATAGTATTGGTGCAGAAAAAGGGTGGATGTCCGAAGAACTTGTCAAAGACTGGCTCTCGTGTGCGAGGTGCAGATGGCCAGGGGGACTCTTAACCTTTTGAAATCATTAATGGTTTTGGACAGTTACCGAGGCCTTGTTACAGAGGCTGTGAAGAAGCAGCTTCAGGAGGCAATTTGTGATATAGGAGTTACACCGGGAGGTATGATTAGCATGTTGCAAGCTCTCTATGTTGTCATTAACATGCCATCCAAAATGCACGTTCAGCATCTTTACTGTGAATGGATTCGTACACAGCAGGAGACAACAAAAGCTGGTCGTCCGAAAAGAGCTTCATTGACAGAATTATGTCGGTGGATACTTGAAGCATGGTCATGCATTCCTGTATCTATGGTAACAAAGAGTTTTAAAGTCGCTGGCAGCTAGTCTGAAGTGGATGGCGCAGAGGACGGTGCCGTGTGGAACGTGCATGATGAAGCGAGTGGTAGCAGTAACGGAAGTGCTAGTGATGGAGATGGAAGTAATAATGAGGCAGGCAATGAAAGTGAATAGACGGATTTTGTTAATATATATATTGTGTTATTCAATAAGTGTAAAATTTATTGTAAACAATAGTAGGGCCCACCCTCCTCTATGTGACTTCTTGTTGTGACGTTCAGTTTTTGTGCACCAGACTATACCAGTTGCCAGAGTTATCTCAAGGAAAGATCTCGCGTCTGGCAGTCGCAGCGCCGACCCACCGCACATGAAGAGGGGAAAGGGACGGTCTGAAGACAGTGGCCAAGCAAGCTTGTTTGTTTACATTATACGTGGCTTGTGCCCAAAGTTGTTTTTTTATACACTTGTGTAATGAGCTATTCATTTATTCTTATTATTTTTTTGACTTCCTTAGAAAACAAATTAAAACATCAAAGCGTACTGTATGTTGACGAACTTCTGAACATGTTCGCCTCACTTTTTGTAGTCTTTTTTCTTTTAATGTACGGCCTATACACACCGAAATACTGTATTTCTCATGTGTCTATTTCGCCTATTTTCCTTATGTGTTTGTATTACTGAATTATTGATGTTGCAAACCGACGTTCCAATGTAACACCAAAATGTCTCNTTCCTTATGTGTTTGTATTACTGAATTATTGATGTTGCAAACCGACGTTCCAATGTAACACCAAAATGTCTCACTGTGGTTTACGTCTCTTTCCATTCACCTTTATCTGAAAATGTGCATTATTTCATTTTGATGAATCATTATGCTACACTAGCCATCATTCTGACTTTCTGTAACGTCTTTGTTTTGTGTTCATTCTTGTGGGCTGTAATTTTTTGTAAATTTAATAATTAGTTGCTCTAATAAATACAATACATATAGGCTGTTCACAGTAAAGTGAGCACTTTTGAGGCCCTAGTTAAATGTANTAGTTGCTCTAATAAATACAATACATATAGGCTGTTCACAGTAAAGTGAGCACTTTTGAGGCCCTAGTTAAATGTACCTTTCAACCATTTTTTATTCCTTTAAACACATTTTTAAATAAATATTACCATGTAAGTAATAAACACAGTGTGTATATATTCCACCGTACTGGCAAGTTAACGTCTTAAGGCTACAATAAAATATATATATTGACTATTTNAACGTCTTAAGGCTACAATAAAATATATCTATTGACTATTTTTCCAAATGAGAGGGCTTTCAAAAGTGCTCACTTTACCGTCAATAGCCTATACTCTTGTTTATCTGTGCTTTGCATATCTGTTTTTCAGCTGATCTGTGCAGGGTGTGAAGTTATTTTATCAGTTTAAAATTCCTCAAATTTTTGAGAATATTTTAAAGAATGAGAAGGTGGTGTGTTCGACAAAGCAGTAGCCGAAGAATATGGAATTAAGTTTCATGAATTCTTAAAAACATAATTTTCTTTACACATTAAATTTACAAGGGACGTCATGTAGACATCTTGTGGAAGGGCTTGCCAAACCATAGAATGGATCGCAGAAGCCAGTATTGTCCATCTCAGCTATAGAGGTTATATTTTGACAGTTCTGAGGAAGTCGCATGAGTTTAGAAGTATGAAATCCGGATGCCTGGCATTCCCTTGGAAAATAATTACAATACAAGGTTGCGTCAAAAAAGTCTGCACTCAGACTGTGGAATTTATTTTAATCAATGTGTAGAAAGACACACATAATTTGTTGACGTACTCTCCTTGCTTTTATGTACACCTAGTGAAAGTCCATATCTCAACAAGCTTTCATATTCCCTCTAATGTAACTAATGAGCCTACTTTCCTCAACAAAGCTGAATTGGTAGGTAGTGCTTGGCATCTTATTGATAGCAATGTCATTAGAGACAAAACCAGGAACGTATGGAACAGTAGTGTGACAATCATAAATACAAATACACATGTGTTTTATTAGGAATAACCCAGAAAACCTTGCGCCATAAGCTAACTTGCAATCAACTGCATTACGAAGGTCGGATTCGGAACATCAACTTTGGATTTAATCAGTCTAATGTAAATGAAATAAGTTAAACGTTGCTTTCAATTTTGCTGCACTTCACCAATACCATTGTTTACGTATAATAGTAACCTAAATTCAACTTGAATATAATCAAAAAGCTTTTTAGCCTACTTTCCGAAGGAATAAAAGGCTTACGAGATCACTTTCCTGTCTGTATGTCTGTGTATGTGTATGTGTAAGTATGTGTGTCTGTGTGTGCTTGTGTGTGTCCCCTCTTTCAATTTTTTAATGTGTGAACCGAATTTCACCTAAATCGGTGCACATATAGTACTAAGTATGGACACCTGACTTGTATAGTTTTCGACAACGTCAGATACTTACTTCCAAAATGACGGTCATAAAAAATTTGGGATGATATGTCATATCTCAGAAACCATTCAACCAATTTAAACCAAATTTTGTATGCTGACAGCGCAAGTTGTAGGCATTGAATTCAGAGGTGAATATTATTTTTGGTTCGCCATTTTGGATGTTGGCATGGCATGAAAAAAATTAAGCTTTTACATTATATCTCAAAAACTACAGAATGAATTTTTGCCAAATTTGGCATGTATGTAGTTTTGTAATAGGCCAGATGAATGTAAGTAGTTGAACTATTAGATACTTATTTTTAAAATGGTGGCCATACAAGTATTTTATGTTTATTTGGTATAACTATTATGCCTTTTGACCAATTTCTACCATAATTTTGTACGCTGACAGTATCTATTACAAACATAATATAAGCCAAAAACAGTCACTTTTGCCAACCATTTTGTAAGATAGTGCCAAATGAATTAATAAAGGTTTTGTCTAATATTTCGGGAAACAATTNTACTTTTGCCAACCATTTTGTAAGATAGTGCCAAATGAATTAATAAAGGTTTTGTCTAATATTTCGGGAAACAATTGACATGTTGCCACCAAATTAGGCAGACGAGTTGTACTACGGCAGTTGGTATGAACAAATNTATTTCGGGAAACAATTGACATGTTGCCACCAAATTAGGCAGACGAGTTGTACTACGGCAGTTGGTATGAACAAATATGTTTAAAGAATGTCAGATACTTATTTTCAAAATGGCGGTCATATATAAATTTGAGCAATTTATGCTATATCTTTGAAACCATGTAGTCAATTCCAACTTAACTTTGTATGCTGGGAGTATATACAACAAACATAAAATGTATCTACCCAGGGCATCTTTTGTCCTCCATTTTGTAAGGTANTGTATGCTGGGAGTATATACAACAAACATAAAATGTATCTACCCAGGGCATCTTTTGTCCTCCATTTTGTAAGGTATTACCACACAAATAAATACAATTTTTGTGTAATATCTTGGGAAACAATTGACAGATTCCTACCAAATATGGCAAATAAGTTATTACGATAGGTGATGTAAACTTATATGTTTTAGGCATGTCAGACACTTATTTTCAAAATGGTGACCATATAGCTTTATTAGTTTTGTATGTTATATCATTGAAACCATGTACTTATTTCCAATGAAACTTTGTATACTGGCTGTATACAGTATATCACAACCATCAAATTTGTACACTCGAAATCTCTTTTGTCCGCCATTTCGTAAAATAGTATTACATGACAAATTAAAATTAAACGATATCTCCAAAAAAACTGATTTGTACCAAACTGGGAACATAAGTAGCACTGTGATGGGCCATCTAAACTGATAAACTGTAAGAGGGTCAGNAAACTGGGAACATAAGTAGCACTGTGATGGGCCATCTAAACTGATAAACTGTAAGAGGGTCAGACACACACATTTTCGAAATGGCAGCTATATAAAAATTTTAGCTCCAAATTTTTTATCTACGAAACTACAAAACGAATTTCAACTTAACTTTGTAGTATGCTGACAGTATCAATTATATCCATCAAAATTTTCTTTGCAAGTCCTCATTTNGAATTTCAACTTAACTTTGTAGTATGCTGACAGTATCAATTATATCCATCAAAATTTTCTTTGCAAGTCCTCATTTATTCCCTGTTTTTTAACTTAGCCCCACATGAAATAATACAATTTTTATGTCGTATCTTNCTTTGCAAGTCCTCATTTATTCCCTGTTTTTTAACTTAGCCCCACATGAAATAATACAATTTTTATGTCGTATCTTTGAAAACAATCCACAGATTTCTTTGAAATTTGGCGAAGTAGTTGTACTGTGGTAGGCCATATTAATTTATGTATTTTAAATGTGTGTATTATTTTCCGAAAGGCGTCTATACAAACATTTTAGCTTAGTGCTATATCTACGAAATTATGAAACAGACTTACATTTAACTTTGTATATTGTATACATGACAATCATTGAATGTGATATTACATAAACTTTTTGTCCTCCATTTATGAAGATGTCACATGAACAATGGTGGTTTCATGGCATATCTTGAGGACCAATCAACCGATTCATACCAAAATTTCATGCAAGTATTGCTACAGAAGGNGGTGGTTTCATGGCATATCTTGAGGACCAATCAACCGATTCATACCAAAATTTCATGCAAGTATTGCTACAGAAGGGTATGTTAATTAAAGTGTGTTATTTGCGGCAGGCATGTTTAAATGTGGTTTATATAAATAATNATTGCTACAGAAGGGTATGTTAATTAAAGTGTGTTATTTGCGGCAGGCATGTTTAAATGTGGTTTATATAAATAATCAAGACTAATTTGCATAAAATATTTCAACAAAATTCAACCAAAATTTGTATGCAAACAGTATTAATTAGAAGCATCATTTATGCATACAGAGATCCTCTTTTGCCGCATTTTGTGCAAAATAGTGTCAGGTGAGTAAATGGAACATTTTGCCATATTTCCGACACAATTCAGCTAATTTCCACCAAATTTTGCACTACTGCAGAAGGCCAAGTAATGCTACATAATCTAAATAGGGCCAGGCATTAATTTTCGAAATGGTGGCTTTATGATGTATTTGGCATATCTATTTAACAATTTAACCAAATTCAATCAAACATTTATGCAGATAGTATCTATTAAAAACATCCTTCACAGAAACAATTTTTAGTCAGTTTTTATAAGATGTCCCTGTTTAAAAAAAATTAAGTTTTTATGCCATATCTTGGAGACCAATCAACAGATTGCGGCCAGAAGGATAGACGTACGCCTAGGTGTGAAGTGGGTTGCAGACGGCAGCAGCTGGCCCATGCACAATCCTTGGTGTCACAGTAGCAAACGGGACGCTTGTGGCTTGTACGGCATAACGCTCTTCCTGGGAGGGGGCCGCAGTGGCGGCGAGGCTAGTTCAGGACAATTATGTCTCCCGTTGCGTCTCATCTTCCTTGGTGTTCATTGGTACAGTGAAATATCTGTTATTGCTATTTGTTGTTGGGGGGAGAGTTCTTTTTTGTTTTCAAATGCCCAACACTACCCCTCAGTCATTTGAAGTACCTGTTTGCCAATCCAGGGCAACTTTGCACCTTGATGTTTAACTTCCTAGTGAACACATTTATATATAAATAACACAAAAATGTGCACAGAATCTTTGGGCCTTCATTTGAAATATTAGTCAGGTGGTTCATAGTTGCCCACGCTGTTGCGAAGTTATCCCANACAGAATATTTGGGCCTTCATTTGAAATATTAGTCAGGTGGTTCATAGTTGCCCACGCTGTTGCGAAGTTATCCCAAATTTCTGTACCATTTGTCTTCAGCATAAATTTATTGCTACAAAACTTGTCCACAGAAGCATAGCACTAGACCATATGTGTTCTTATAAACAAGTTTGTAAAGTAAGAAAGTGGAGTTATTGTTGTTTTGCCTNAGCATAGCACTAGACCATATGTGTTCTTATAAACAAGTTTGTAAAGTAAGAAAGTGGAGTTATTGTTGTTTTGCCTGCTGCAGACCGCTGACTCGCTCCACCGATGCGAGCCTGGAGATGCTGAGAGCCACGGACTCCAGTCCGAACCTGGGCCAGGACAACAGTCTGTCGGACCACACAGGAGGAGATGAAGATGAAGANGAGCCACGGACTCCAGTCCGAACCTGGGCCAGGACAACAGTCTGTCGGACCACACAGGAGGAGATGAAGATGAAGACGACCTGGGTGAGAGGGTTTGAAAGAGCACTGTGACTTACATCATTTTTCCTTCCATCTTCATTCACTGTTCACAGTCAACTCACTATATATCCACCCTGCTGACTTTTTCCAATTCCTGTTTTCATTCGTTCTTGGTCTGGAAGTGGCATTCCATCGCACAAGATTTATAATATGTAATTTCCAAAAGTAGAGCTTTCGGAGCAATACAGATGAGGAAACAAATGATCACTTTGAAGATTGTATTTTTTGTGGTTCCTACAGGCACTGCTTGAAATGGGCCGCCAAACTCCACCCCAACAGAATGGAATGCTTTGGCTTGTGTAAACTGTGCACATTACTTGACTTTGTGACACTAGTTTGTTGTTGAAGTACTTTATGCATTGACAAATCACATTTCTCACCATGGATCACACAATANACTTTGTGACACTAGTTTGTTGTTGAAGTACTTTATGCATTGACAAATCACATTTCTCACCATGGATCACACAATAATAATCCAGTAGTCTCTTCAACAAAGTGTAAAGTTGTGTAAGTTCAAGGATGCTATGTAGTGGGCAGTAATTAATGTGGACAGCTGACTCCGCTTTGGCAACAGGAAGGGATGCTCAGTGTTCTCAGGCAATGATGAATGGTGCAGTCTTCCGCCCACCATGATGTTCTGTTTGAGCGTAGGAATGGCATCAGTGATTACACATTTGCTTNGTGCAGTCTTCCGCCCACCATGATGTTCTGTTTGAGCGTAGGAATGGCATCAGTGATTACACATTTGCTTGACACTGGCTTTCATTCAAGAGTGCTGCCTTCTCTGCATTGAAGTGGAAGGACTGTACATGCCTAACTAATGCCATTTACGCACCCTTCTATCTGCGGCNGCTGCCTTCTCTGCATTGAAGTGGAAGGACTGTACATGCCTAACTAATGCCATTTACGCACCCTTCTATCTGCGGCGGTTCGAACTTTGTGACTTAAAAGCACAGAACCGTTAAGGATGACACTACCATTAAAATCAGGTGCACCATAGCCACTACGTGAAAGGCATTGGCATACAGTGTTTTTGTCGTGTTTCGTGTACATGTGGAACTATTTAAACAGTGACCCTATCATTTTATTCATAGAATTTTTTAAAGTTTTTTTGTTATTCGATGTTAATGATTAATGCAAGACTTGTTTTTTTGCATAGCGGCAGAACGGAAAATAGAGGCATTTCCTTCCTACTACCATGAGGCAATCACACAGGCATTAGGGCGTGCCTCACGAAGGTGTTCGTCTTTTGACTTACAATGATTTCTTGTGGTGCTCTCGCCAAGGTGAACCAGGTTTGATTCCCAGCAGGGTCACCAGAATTTTCATGTGAGATAAACATGGCAGACGTTCAGCGCCATCCCTAGCAAAAGTGAGGCCGAGTGCAAGAACTTTTGCAAGGCCCTTCCCTTACAAGCTAGTTAATTCTGCCTTCCCACAACGCAATCACCTTTCCAACAATATGCTCTGCCCTCGAGCACCCGTGCCTAACATTTTATTAATAAACCATTTTACATTTTATAAATTAAAATTTTTAAATATACAAATTTTATTGTGAATTACATAACTCACAACCAAACAAATGCTGAATACAAAATTGAAATACTTTTTATTAAATAAAAAAATACCTTTTTTCCCAGGCACGAGGACCTGTGTGGCCCCACCTGTCTGACGCGCCTAAGGTCAGCCCTGCAGACGTTGTCGTTGGCCAGTGTGGTTTCTCAAGCCACTTCCATGTCACTGTATTTGCATTTCACCACTACTTACTGTATCTTCACCTTGATTCATCCTCACAGGTGTTGTTAAGGCTCGGCGTCATGCCTCTTGCAGAAATTCTTTGTTTTTGGGTCATAATTTCAGTTGCAGAGGTATTATTGAAAATGTTTGATTATAGAAAATTTACAACTTACTAGTTGTTTAATACTTTTGTATCTAATTTGCACTGTGTGTTATTTCTTGCTTGCAAAGAGACAGAAACTTATTGGTAAAATATAAATATGTTCTCAACTTTTTTACAACTTCCAGATAACACACAATTAAAATTCGGCACAAAAATTTTAAATTACTCGTAAAATTTTTATTTTCTCTTACTGCATATTGTCAGTAACTACTATGAATCCAAAATTATGCTGCAAAAACAAAGAATTTCTGCAAATGGGGTGAAGCCGAGCCTTAAAGACTTTGCTGTTAAGCGTCAGTCATAATTTCTCAACTCAACTCAACTCTTGTAGTACTGTAAAACTTATTCAGTAACCTAGCTATCGTATTTCTATTCACCCTCTTTGAGGTGCAGTTGTGTGGAAAACCATTTTCTTTGGCTCTTCAGGTGATCCTAATGGGCCTCCTGATGACCACATGTTACATACTCAAACTCGGCCGACTCTGGCGATCAAATCCAAATACATTCCGGTCGCCAACAACCTGTGCAGGATGCATTATAATTATTTCCCAGAGGCAAAGTTTTATCTGCTGCAGCAAAACTTTATGTGTGTGTGAACTCATGTGTTTTGTATCGCATGTTTAAGTTGGTACCACATGGGTTGACAACCAATAAAGATTTGTGGGTTCCACCCCGTATTGTGAACATTATTCCAGCGTGTCTCGTTGTGTTGCCGACGGCGGTGAGGTGCCGTGCGTTTGCTACGACAACTTGGCCAGGCCACTGTCGCTGTGTCTGCGTCACTACCCTGGGTGAACGCTCCACTGCCCATACAGACGTAGTCTTCACTGTGAGCTCTCTCCGAGCTGACTGGCACCCAAGGCATCGTACATTACACGTACACCATCTCACACTTGGACACACTGCCTGGATGAGAACCTACTTTACCCTGGGCTAGCGACAACTTCAAACACGTGTTAGACCTTAAGCAGACGTCAAAAAGCATCAGACGTGCCTCAGAACTCAAACAGACTTCAAAAAACCTTGGACATCTCAGTTCTCAAATAGACCTGAAACATACCTCAGTCAACGTTAAACTACCTCGGCCAAATGTAATACTCCAAACTATGTTGCAGCCTTCCTTGTGCACTCGTTGTTTTTTATTGAACAATCACACCAGTGCATTTAAAAGTATTTCAAAAAAGTAGTATGGAATGGTACTACAAAAAAATAAAAAACAATTATGTTAATGTAATTTTTTTTTTTGCATTTCTTGTGCACTCAAAACTATTTAAAATATCTCACAAGTGTGTGTTATCATCACCTCTTCACAGCAAAGTGACCAAAAGTCTGAATCTGTCAAGTTTCAAGTTTTTGAGAATTTTTTACTTTATTTTTATTATTTCTGCTTTTCTTGTTGCCTTCCATGGAGCTGTTTAATATTGTACATCTTCAGGACTTTTATGTCATGTTTCATAATAAAATTACTGCCATTTACATGGGTAAAGATGTAAATTATAGAATTTCAATTTTCTTAGAAGACCAATAATTGTGACAACTGTTTAAGCATTTCAACAGAATCAGCTATTCTGGTAGGAATAGTGATACATGGATTTAAATTGTAATCCAACCAAAGTTTGTGTAGAACTTTGATGCTCTAATTCAAAAATACAGTACTAGCTACTTTGTGTATTGGATATATTTGTTTTGTTTTGATGTGTGCCTTACGACTGGAATGTGCTGGAGAAATGAGTACCTAGTAAAATACTGTTAATACACAGGTGCATGTTTGTATTGTCGTCAGTAACTCAAGCTAAATTCTAAATAGTATACTGTATTTTCATAATAACTGAAAATGTAATTTTTTTTATACAAGAAAAAATTCGTAGTAAGATAAGTAAAATTATTTAATGATGAACTTTATTTTAGGTGTTTATTCAGAGGCCTACAAGAACTCGACGTGGATATACATCAGTGATTCTGAAGAAATTCACGTCTGGCAGAAACCAGATTCAAAGATAGATGAGAAAGGTACAATTCTACATACATCAGTACCTATGTTGGTAATAGTATGGCGGTTGTAAAGATTTTAATTTGCACTGTTGCCTAAAATATAATTTGGGATCATGTGGCAGTGAAGAATAAGATTCTGTTGCCCAGACTGTACAAAACACAAAAGTTTGCTGTAACCAGGGACAATTTGTGGACCATATTTCTGTGCGAATGTAATAATTTGGAATGGTAAATAAAACTGAAGTGAGGGTGTAACAGAAATTCTGTACTAATTACATTATAAAAAGGAGAGAGAATACACAAGTACTCGCAGAGCGGTACTCATGGTCAGACACACATACACACACACAAAAGTTGAACGAACACATTTTCCACGTAGATGTGCGGTCGCGACGTTTCGCTGGCTAAACCAGCGAGTGGCGGCACACTGCAGACTGTTGCGCCGTGGTTAGCAAACAGTGAACCTGGCGGCCAGGAGGCGAACTAGGATTAGGCGGGAAATTTGAAATGTGACTGAGGGGTTATCTTACGTTTAATGTAGGAGTCTGTCTCGATTTGGTGACGTATTATTGGTGATGTATCTGTACTGTAATTTGTACGTGTGTTTGTATCTGTGTGTGTCCTGCACTGATAAGTCAGTATTTGTATTCTCATTAGAAACAATTTTGTAAACGCACATTGAAGTTTTACTAGTACAAAATAAAAGAACAGTTTCGTCCCTGCTTACACAAGTAAGTTGATGAAATGTGTTTATGATTAAGAGCGCTGTCTTCCAAGCCGCCAGCCACCGAGTTTCAAACGGGGTATCAGTGTTAAAGAAATTCCTTCTCAATCTCAATGCATCAATTGTAAAGATAACTGTTTCAAACAAAAACATATTCAATGCGACTTTCTCAGAAAATAATGCCATGTTAAGAAATTTAATATAAAAAATTCTCTATTCAAAATTTTTTTGTAAAACGTAACTTTTAATCTTAAATTCTAAAAAAGATTAAGGATAGATATTTTCAAGATTTCTTAATGTGCCAGTATTCTTTAGGAAATGTTACTTACAGTACTTTTTTGTGAAACTTGTTAGTTTAGGTTGCAAGTAGGCCGCTATGCTAAGATACCAAAAATATATAAAAGGACAGGAATTCAAGAACTCACAGTGTAGTACTTGAATTCCTGTCCTTTTNCGCTAAGATACCAAAAATATATAAAAGGACAGGAATTCAAGAACTCACAGTGTAGTACTTGAATTCCTGTCCTTTTTTTAGATATTTTTGTTTGAAACTGTTATCTTTACAATTGAAGCATTGTAAAGGAATTTCTTTAACATTTATTTTCCATTTANGCTAAGATACCAAAAATATATAAAAGGACAGGAATTCAAGAACTCACAGTGTAGTACTTGAATTCCTGTCCTTTTACATATTTTTGTTTGAAACTGTTATCTTTACAATTGAAGCATTGTAAAGGAATTTCTTTAACATTTATTTTCCATTTAAACCACATGGCTGATGCCTTGGAAGGCCTTAAGCAAAAGGCAAAAGCTGTTAATGACTGTTCCAAATTTCTGTTTTACAGCCCTTTTATGAACTGTGTAAGCATGCTGGATTTTAGATGAAATAAATGGCGTGTAAATAGATTATGATGTTTCAAAACTCTTTTGATGTGTGACAAAGATATGGGAATTGTAAATTGCAGCGCTAAGTAGCAAAACAATTACTGTGTAAAAGTAATTTTTAAAACTATTTTCATTACAAGGAGCCACTGAAAGCACGTATGAGAGTGTAATCAGCATTTTTTTTTTTGGAGGAACTGAACCTGATAGACCTCATGCTTGTTTATAATAAAAGGAAAATTATTTATTGAGAATATTGAACAAAAAACAGAAAAGTATACAAGAAAAGGTTATTGCATTGACAGTTTTCTAGTAACTTGGCCTTCTATTAAACAGTATTTTCCAAATTGACTTTCACTCTTCAATGGACTGCAATTTGAGTTAAAGTTGCCTTTATAGAGGTGATCTGTAGGGATCCACCCTATTGGGCCACCCCTACTGGTAGAGTAATTGGTATGAGTTTGGAATTGAAGTGGTCCATGCTTACTTGTTTGTAGTAATTTATAGTTTGACGTGCCATGAGGGTCGTCAGTCACCCTATCTAGCTTTGCCACAGCCGCGGTCCCCTCCTAAGAAGAGCTGTTACGCCACACACGCCACAGCACCTCTAGACAACCAGGGTTGGCTTGCCCAGTCGTTACCTCCTGCTGCGCCGCAACCCGCTTTGCATCACATTTCCGCGCTCTACCCCTCCGGCTGCGTGAGGGGAAGTATCTGCCAGCTTCAACTATATCTACTGGCATGCCGCCGCTCTCTCTCTGCACCTCTCTTCGATCTCTCTCTACCGCTACCTCCGCACACCCCATGCTGGCTCTTTGCGCCAAGTATATATAGGGCTCGCAGTCCTCAGTTTGAGGCTGTCCTGTGTCAGTGTAGGTGCAAAACGTCACTTTGCCCGAGCACGTACCGAGAGGCTGTCTCGCCCCAGTTCAGCAGCATGCCGTTACTCTGGCCGTCTACCTTCGCAGAACGTCACTCTGCCCGAGAGTCAACCGACTTCTTCAAGTTGTCACTGCCATTGGCAGCACAGTCGAGAGTCTTACTCTGCACGACACGGCCTCGCTGCCCGCCAGCACGCCGAAGCCTGCTGCGCTTCCAGCTACCTCGTAGCTCACCCGCAGTTGACTCGAGGTTGAGTACCACTGACTTGGGGTCGCCCTCACCCCCCGCGCTGCAGCGTGTTCCGAGACTAGGTCACATACCGGTTGGCAACCTAGGATCACCTCTTCAGGCCCTAGTCAGAATACAGGCTTGTTTATGTATGTTTAATGAGCAACAAATAAACTGGCATAAATCAACTTGGTTGCGTTGCCACTCCCAGCACTCTCTCTCTTCTTCACCTTGCTCCCGCTATCTCAAGTTTCATCCCCAATCCTAGTAACACTCTTGCAGGGGTAGTCACGAGCTGGAACCTCGTTCCCTACTTCACTTTTTGGGAACCGTCTCGATGTGGAGCTTGGGAAGCTTGTATTCGTGGGCAACACCAGGGCAGTTGTCACTTTGGACTATCAACCCACCAGTACGTACTTGGGTCTGCCAGCGACGTCGCGCTCGCCAAACCACTAGTCTGAAGGCCGGTAGTCCACGCTACCTACTCTATCCAACAGCCAGCACCTTACTCTCCATCAGGCTGTGACTACCCCTTTTTGGACATCCACTATCTGCCTATCTGATCTGTCACCCCCTTTACGCCTTACCATAGGGCTGGGCGGGGTAAAGCAGCCAAGCAGGGGCTGCCTCTGGCTGGAGTCCTGGAGAGTAGAGATTCAGGTGTCAGCCAGGTATACACCTAGAAGGAGGAGGAGGTTGCTTGCCAGAGAGGGTCAGCTACCAGTTCGTCCAAGCCGTCGCAGAATCTTCTTCGGCACATGCCCCATGCGGTGTCACCGCTCCCGCCGACACCACCAAAGGAGCCACCCTCCTTCACACGGCCAGCCAGCGCCGACAAAGTAGTCGGACGCCTAAATATTACACCTGGGTACACCCCTACACGTGTGCCAACCCGACCAGCTCAGACCAGCGCACCTTTTAAGGCCCAACGCCAGGTCATTGAAGTGGCCAAACCCTACACCACAGGCCCCAAGAACAACCCCGTAAGAGCGGCGACCACTGCTTCTCAGTCGCCCGGAGAGGAAAGAGCCTTTGCGCCGCCCACTAGCAGTGGGACCCTGTAAGGGTGCACATCAAGTTGCTTTCTATAGGGATTGCTATATTCATACATGCAAATGTCATTATTGTATCTAAAGTGTATCATATATAGAAATTGCATTTTGATATTCAAATCTTAAATTCAACAACCGTGATTCTGCTGTTTTCTGGAATGCATCAAGCGGTTGTAATAGTTGAATAAAAGTTGCCTGTGAAAAACTAGTTTTTAATTATAGTATTACAGTATTCATAGTTTTCAAACAAGAAGTGTATGTGCAAAAATAAGTTGTGACTCAGTGGGCTGCTTTGATGAACGGTAAAAATAAATAGTTAGAACCGCAGTGTTGTCCAGACGTCTGATATCTGTCAAGTGCGTGTGCTGGATGTTCGTAGTGGAAGACAAAAGTGCAGACACTCAGAACGGACCGACAAGCAGACGGGGCTCTGCCGAGTCAACGAGTTCCGAGCGAGAATTCCGCCGGAAATACCAGGCCATCACCCACCGCATGGTTCACAGAAAGTCCAGCGTGGAAATGTACAAGCGACTGCAGTCCAAGTCTTTCGGTGAGATTTCAAAAATGGTGGGCGATGATAATTGTAGTCGCACCCTTTTTGCTTTTAGTTGTTGGTTTTCACTGTATGCTTCTAAGTTCCCTGTATTTGTGCCTGAAAATTACGCTTGAAAGATTTGCTTATGGCATGAAATGCATGTAGCTTTATGTGTAAAAGTACATTTAAAAAAATTCGAATTCTAGTATTAATGCAATACTCTATAATATATTTATGCAGAACAGTGAGCATACCATTTCTACAGTAAAATGGTTTTAATATCAAAATTTTAGTTGCAGGTGGACGAATTCTGTGAATAAAATTAAATGCAAAGTATATTACTTTCTTTTTTCCAGCTTTAGACAGATGGTAAGTTGAGGTTAAATCTGTGCAATTAAAAAAAAATTGTTATATCTGTAAATCTATATAATTTTTGTTATAACATCTTCTGTGAAAAAATTATTTTAATGTATTCAAGAGTTTTACTGAAATTCTGGTGGTTCGATCCAGGCTATAAAAGCAACTCATAACTATATAAAACATTTAATAATTTTCATTATTTATGATTTTTAAAAAGAAAAAATTGTTTTGCTGTTGTTTTCATTGAAAGTTGATTGTGGCATTATGCTGTTTCGGCTGTGGTAGAGATAAATGTCTCAATCAATATTCAAACAATATTCTGTGAACTTGAATGCAAATAATTTTTATAGTATATATTATAGATTTATCACATAGCTGCAACACAGTTCCATTCCTCTGTATCATGATATGTTCAAATTGGAAAAAGTTTTTGAAGTTGGTATATTTATGATTTTATTTGATTGATTGATTTTTTGTTGCAGCGTGCATTTTTCAATAAATATTGAATATGTATTCATCAATTTAAAACAATACAGCATTATATAAATAATAACATATTTTAAACTATACATTGCAGAATATAATAAAATATTTTGTTAGATTAAGTAATAAAATACATAATACATATATTGGGTGGTACATAATTTAACTAGTGAAATAATCCTCAAGAGAGTAAGGGGCAAGTTTTATTAAATATTTATTTAGCAACAGTTATATTAGAAATATTTAATTTTTTTCCTCCACTTTATTTATTGTTAGTGAAAACAGTGCATCAGATTTATAATTTCCACTGAGAAATAATTCCAGAATACACTTATTACATTCATAATTAACATAACTATAAACTGTAATCTTGGGCAGAACTCGGGGAGCGGTTGGTGTAGTAGATATTGTCTTATACTAGCAATGGTGGTTGTAATTTTGTATTGTATTACTGTATAAATGTTAATATGATTTTGGTTATATAATNTGGGTTATATAATTAATTACAATTTTTTAATATAATTTAATAACGTAAATGCTGAAAAAGTTTACAGCGAATCAGTTGCAAGTATAAATTTTTTTTTCTAGTACTTCAGTCTCATTGATGGTGTACACAGTTAATCAAATTTTTAATTTAGGACCACAGTAT
>NQII01005702.1:138877-157702 GCA_002778355.1 Clitarchus hookeri | reverse complement strand
ATAAGCTATACCTAGCGTGCAGTTTGTGGGTGATAAAATGCAGTTGAATAAAAGAGTAATTTAATTTTTTTTTTTTTGGTACCTGCGTAAAATACTTGAAACGTTCTACACTCAAAACACATATCTGCTCTTACTTAGAGTTGTATTATAATATTTTATTTTGTAGTATTTAATTTTTTATTATTTTATTATTATTACTTCGAAACGCACATTGTGGTTTAGGTAATTTCTCGTTAAGCAGATTATTTGATTTTTAAGAAGCAGGCGTGCTTATAAAATGTTACAACCAATTACTCAGAATATTAACATTCTGTAGTAAATGGCATCTTCCTACATAAAAAAAACCTAAAAAGCATGGCTATTTGTGTAATAACATCTGCAGTGGAAGGTTACATTTACAAAGAAACATCACTGGCGTTACTTCTCTAATACTGCAAGAAATTTGCCCTCGTAGCTCAAATAAAATATGCTGTACAGGGCACAAATAAATTTTTGGTTCTCGTAACTGACACGTGTTTTTTAGAATTATAGAATTTTCAAGATTCACAAAAACATTAGTCCACAAATATACATTGTTAGTTATCATACACGAATATAGCTTGCCAAAAGCTAATGATCAAACTATTGTGCTACTACACATATTCACCAAAATAACGACAGAATTATGCATGCCATTATTTCTGGGAGTTCACCGAAGGCTCGCTGAGAGTCATTAGTTGCAAAATGTTTGGTTTATTTAATATTTAAAATATAAACTTTTGAACAACTTAGGGCAAGGAACAAAATTGTGTCAAAGAATAGTGCATTACCGGGTACTAAAAAAAAAAAAAATAAAAAAAAATATATATATATATATAGATAAATATATATATATATAAGAAGTTCTGGATGAAGTGATGAATTTGAGATATCTGCTGTCAAAGTGAGAAGACTTTCAGATTTTTTGTGATAAAATATTTATACGGTATTAAATGTCGTTATTGATTAAGTAATCTTGTTCTTCTCTTAGCGCAAATCATGCTATAAATTAATTAGTGTGTTAAGAAGGAAAATATACACTTTTTTTATACCTTAATCGTAGTTAACTTATCATTCAGCTGACATCTCGCCGTTTTTAATTTCCTCTTATTAAGTCAACCCTTTCACATAAAAAAGAAAAGTCTAGACGCGGTGGAGTTAGAAAAGAAGGCGAAACCGGGGGTGGGGAGTTAAAACATCTCAGTGCGCCGAGTCTTGTAATTTCAGTCACTGGCCCCGCTGTAACAGAAAATAAATGCACTTAAGAAAAAACTTTACTCATTGTAATATAACTATTATTTTCAGCGTTGTAGAAAAATTCATTATAATTTTCTCTTTCATATACGGTTTAGATACACATAATAGGCACCACTAAAGAAAGTCTAGAAAACAATTAATAATTTTCCCTAGACATTTGACGATAAAAGTAAAATGGGTTCTGGCTAATTATTCAGTCGTTTTTTTTTTATTACAGGGTGTATCTAAATTCACCTGACAAACTTCGGTTTGCAGGTTATCTACAAAAAAAGAAGTTGAAAGCATATTCACGACCTCTGGTCCAAAGTTAATAAAATGTTACGACGGAACGCTTAGTGTCTGGATAATGGACAAGAAGTTACCGATAACTAATGAGCCTACTTTTCTCTACACGCGTGCAAATACATTTCAGTGAAATTCATAAAAACTTAGATGGTAGGTAGGCGTTGACGTCTCATTGACAGAAATATCATTATAGATGAAACCAGAAACATGTGAAACACTACCAAGACAATTAAAATACACGAGTGACATACCCGAGATTCGAATTCAGAAAACATCGCAAAATTAAGCCAGCGTTGAATCAACTGCATCATGGAGATAGGATTCGGAGCAACTACTTCGGATGTAATCAGTCTAATGTTTTTGATGATAGGGTTCACTAACCTGAAATATTTACAAGGCCATCATTTTTAAAATATGTGTATTAGCCACTTAAAACACATACGTTTACATGATCTATCATAACGCCATTTATGATAGAAAAATTTTGTGGAAATCGGTTGATTGGTCTCTGAGATGTGGCATAAAAACTTCATTTTTTTTAAAGGGATATCTTATAAAAACTGCCTTAAAGGAGATCCTGTATAGGATGTTTCTAATAGATACTATAAGAATTAACAGTTTGAATGGATTTGGTTAAATTGTTAAACATGTATGCCCAACATAACTAAATAAATCTGCAAGATAGCACTTCATGCACTGGGTTAATTTCAAATTTTTTATTCAATAAGTGAGAAGAAACCGTGAATACACAATATTGAAATTATTAATAGCAAAGACGCACAATTCTAGCTTCTCTTTGCGGTAAAAGTAACCCTGTAATACTCTGTCAGATTGAGCAGTGACATCATCTACTTTACGCTTCAAGACATCCATCTTAAGTAGCGTTAAAGAGATTGGCTTGAGAAAATCGAATAAGCTGCTACATAAACGCAAGAAAGAGTGGCTGGAATAAAAAGCAGTGTTTAACCGTCACTAGAAGGGGCTACAGTAAAGCCGATTTTCCAAGAATGGAACTATTTTTAAAGTCGAAAAATGATTTATCATTTGATCGCTATATAGCAAATACGAATGGGCTATGTAGGGTATTTCCTTATTACAGGTAAAAAAAACTGTGAGATGATATCTCATGTAAATCAAACATAAAACTTATTATGGCCTCGTGTTATGGTTTAAACGAGATAATCCATCCTTAAAAATAGAAATTGGAAATGATTTTTCAAAAGAAGAATTGTTACAATCTACGTGATATAAAAAACAAATTCCTTAAAATAATTTTTTTGACATTATAATAATTTGCTAAGTAGCGTCAACTACTTTCAGATACGATTTATGCACCCTTCCGCACTATGTAAACACAAATATTACTGCATGTATATACTTCAAATGTCAGATGCTTTGTTAACGTTCTTCAGCTGTCCATATAATCATGACATATATCAGAATGCATGAAAAATTCAAGTTTACAGTTTATAAAAAAATTTACCCTGGTTTTATGACTTTTAACCGTGTCTGTATTTATGGTTCTTGTGGTGATGATTTAAGAGATTGTTAAACATTTTTTTGCCATCTGCGATAAAGCATATTTAACGTATTACATGTAAATATTTTGCCACAATTCTGTTCAACACTGTTAACACTTAAAGAGCAGGAATGGAGCTATACAGAGCGATTTTGCAATGTTGCAGTTATTTTGGGGAATTCAAGAGGGTGTCAAGAATGGTGAATTTATGTATGAATATGGTGTCGGAAATGCATCCTCATGCACAAACCAAATAAAAGGCATGACGCGCTGTTGATGTTGATGACGCCGTTGCGGGTAAACAGTCCCTCGTCTGTCCATACTGCAATGACAGGGAAGTCAGGAAGAGTAATGTGCTGCTGCGAGAACCACCTGGCAGGGTCAAGTCGACGACTCTTCCCCAATGTGATCTTTTGGTCGAAACAAATATTTCATATTTGTAATATTGGGGTCGCTAGCCGTATTTCCCTCTTTATTTTTTATATAAATTTTGTATGTTTTTCGTTTTGTTTACTTTCGTCCATTTCGAGGTTTTGGATAGTTTCCTCATATGCTTACAGAGTGATTTTTTTTTATTGCAGCCTTCTCGGCGTTGTTTATTCTGTTATTGGCCTGGCCACTTGCACTACAACAGAATAGCTTTTTATAATGGGTGGTGTGTTGTGTATTGTAACCAAATTGAATTGAATTCTGATGCATTCTGTCATTAAGTTTACTTATTCATGTTAATAAATAACTTATAATTCGAAACAATAAATCAAGTCAACGACCGTCGCTAGAGCCGCGTGTGCTGCTTCGACTACAGCGGTTCTGTACGCCGCCGTGCAACCGGATCAACGGCCATCACTATGAACAATTGTCGTAATACTGTACCTNCCAAATTGAATTGAATTCTGATGCATTCTGTCATTAAGTTTACTTATTCATGTTAATAAATAACTTATAATTCGAATCAATAAATCAAGTCAACGACCGTCGCTAGAGCCGCGTGTGCTGCTTCGAGTACAGCGGTTCTGTACGCCGCCGTGCAACCGGATCAACGGCCATCACTATGAACAATTGTCGTAATACTGTACCTGCGGTTTCGATGTAAACTCGCCCTTAGTGATTGTGTTACATGGCTACATGATCTTTGCATTATAAATATTGCTTGCGGAATATGCGTCTTGCGTTTTATTTATTTATATAATAAGGATGCATTTACGACACCACGTTCATCACATCAAAACACTCGTCTTGACATATCCCTTTCAGTCCTTTAAATATCTGCACTCATTTCAAAACCATCTTGTGTAAAACATATTAAATCTCTCGTTATTGATGTGGTTTTGGTTAAATTAAGGAAAAGCCTCAACCGGGAAAAAATTAATAAACAACGAGCACCCGGTCCAACGGAAATAGAGGAAACTCAAGAACACAAATCGCGTCACCTATTAAAAACGCATGTCATCACGCAATAATAGCAGCGACAACAAACTTGAACGTTGGTAGCGAACTTCATAAAAATTCTGTGCGTATTACATTACACTAGTAGTTTAACTTTCATTCTGCTGATGTTTGTTCTGCTTACAACATTTTCGTAATAAAATTTTCTTAAGTTTTTGACTGAACTTCAGAATTTGAGCAATATTCTGGGGCAGTGGCAGACATCCAACTCACGTAATCGTCAAAGCACGTAACACAGTTGCGTTTCAAATACATAGGGAGAAATTAAAAAGTATAGAAATAAAGTGATGTCGACTTTAAATAGTATATATAGTCATGGAAGTCGTTCACGTGGGTCCAATACTGGCTATCACNTCTATAGTCATGGAAGTCGTTCACGTAGGTCCAATACTGGCTATCACACACTATAGCAACAATCAAGCCGCATCAGTCATTATCGGCCATTTCATAAGTACACAACCCCGCTCGTCCGAAATTGTACACGCTCTAATGTACTGAGACCTGCAGTAGAAACAGAAATATTTCATAAGTTGTTATTCTACCTAAATACGTTAAACACGGTGTGTACGATTATATTTAGTAAACTTAAATATTTCATCAGCAAGATGAAAAAACACTTTGTCCAGTGACACACCATGTTGGGTTACCATTTTGCAAAATTCAAAGTCGAAACTATAGTGGTATTGTAATCGACCCACCACCATACCTTTAGAAATATATATATCTAATGACTTATAGACATTTTAGATTATAAATGTACCATTTAAATACCACTATTTGTGCTGAAATTAGTATAAAATCATATTAAATCGAAAACCTATAACAATTATTCTTCAGCTACTTGCGCTGAGAATATATTGACAGATACAGAACACAAGGAAGTTGTACAAAAACAAAAGTAAGCTGAGAAAATAAACAAGATGAAACAAAGCACCGTAGTTTGGCGTTGCTTGGATGGTAAAAAATTATTTATTTAATAAACAAAAATTAAATGTGGTTCCACCATTGCTAGCTGTAAAAGTAAATAATATTTCAATCAGAAATATCCACTTTACAAATATCATACCAGAACACACACTAATAACTTTTTTCACGTAACTGTTTGTTTATATCCGTTGCCAAAATTCTGCTTCTCTCACTGTTTAAATTCGTATTGCTTATTAAATAAATATTCAAATTCATTGACATATTTATTATAAGCGAAATGAAAAAATTAAAAATTTGCATAGATTATTATTTATTTTAAAAATCATGCAAACATGTTACTTATGGGGTGATTTTTCAAAGGTTAATTTTGAAAATTTTAAATATGCTGTCAGCGGGGTATAATAAATATTGTGCACCAAGGGCTATGACTTCAACAACTTTTCTCTTTTCCTTCATTATATATTTATGTGTCTCCCTTGTAAAGTCTGTTAAGAGAAACCTAGAGTATATGTTTTTTTTATTTAGTGGAAGTTGTGTAACTGAAATGCATTCATAATTAAGGAATNTAGAGTATATGTTTTTTTTATTTAGTGGAAGTTGTGTAACTGAAATGCATTCATAATTAAGGAATACTGGTTTGTGGTTTCTTACGTGGGTTGCAACAGACAACCACGAAAAACCACACAACAAATGTGAAGATATTTCAAATTTATGGAATATGGACAATTGGCAAACAGATATCCTATTCTTAAAAAAAAAATGAAATAAGAAGTATATTGAAACGTGTAACCAAGTTTTAAAAATTGTAATATATCATAAAAAAATACTCAAATGACANACTCTTCACTGCCTGAACTTGACGTAGCGCGGACGTTTCCGGTCACACAAGAGAGAGCGCTGCTGGGCCTACGTGTACGCCATCCCTCTGCAATCGTAAGCTCTCATTGCTTGTACACTGTTCTACACATCCTCCGAGTTTGGATTCATTCGGGCCACTCTTTCTGGGTGTTGCAATTTTCACAATCAATAGTGTATAAAGGAAAAAAAATTGGCAATATAAGCTAATGAAAGAAAACAACGTATCCTAATAACAAATGTATGGAACAAATTTCTACGTGTGATACAGAGCGAAAACGAAAATATAAGAAACAATGAAAATCGCATAATGACAAATGAGACCAGAAAATATGAACGTAGGTAAAACAACAGAAAAAAGGGTAGACACTCACCGCCGGTATAGAATTCGTACTTTCTGTTTGCTGTGCCCGAACAGTTTTTACTTAATTTGTACACTTTTATGAATTGAGAGCTGATCTTCCTGCAAAGTTATTATTTTATTTGTTGTGACCTATTCAGTAAACGTTATATATTTGTAAATTATTTAGTTTCATTATTTAAACTAAAATTTTGTACTTAAATATACTTCAGTGAATTATTACAAACATGAGAAACACGCCTTACACACAGAAAATACTTTTCGCTATGCAGGGTAACAAGTTTTGTGAGAATTTCAACACACCAAGTGTGGTAACACTACAAATCAGCAATGTAAGTTATCACATGTATTTATGTGTAAGGCGTTACTCGTACAGACAATCTTTCATTAAAAGGGTAGGCCCTCCTTCATAACAAAGAAAAAAAAAAGAATAACATAGCACATTAGACGAAATAAATTAGTTGTCAATAAAGACGATAAAAAATGTATAATATAATATTTCATAAGTGCACTGCACTGGGATTTAAAAGTGACAGGCCCACAGCATCTAACGGCTATCCGTCACAAATGTGAGAGTCAAAATCGGGCCACGAATCGCATTGACATTCACGTGACAGCAGAGTCAGAAATCACGGGAGCGTGGCTGTAATTTGCATNAGAAATCACGAGAGCGTGCCTGTAATTTGCATAATAGGCCGATGATCGCACCACATTTGTTACGGGTGAGGATTTCTGAAACGCGTATTTTTCTTCCCTATTCTCTCTCACATGTCCCAAAAATATCTGCATACCAGATTCCGGTACGCAGATCCCGCTTGAGTAAACTCGAATCAGAGGCGTTTAAAAAATAAGTTAATTTTTTTCTTTTAAATTTCTATTACAGATTCGGCCACTGAACAAATCAAAATCTCTGGACAGCACTTTTTTTATTCTAAATCACTCATTTGTACCAAATTTTTAAAGTTGCGTACATGAAAAAATTGTTGGCTTGGACCAGAAGGAGCTTTTGCTTTTCAGACTAGTTGGAACAAGTCTCACATTTAGGACGACATATCTATGGTATTTAAGCGTAAGAAAATTAAGGAAGTTCTATTCGCAAAAATTTTATATGTTATTGTACACACTAAGAAGTATATTTGTCAGATATATAAATTAATTAATTTGTATAGTTTTTTATGGTTACAAGGAACGATAAAATTCAATATTTACTCATTTCGTGCCTAAAAATGTGTGTGCCTCCTCGTTCAGTTGGAATGGTACGATGGCTATTTGGAATTAGGGACATATTGAATTTTTTTGAACTGAAGCCGGCTTATTTCAAACGGAAGATGTACCGTACAATGTTTGGGATGTGTGATCTGTGATGTTCTTTAATTTTTTTCGTATCCTTTTCGGCGAGATATTTTTCTCTTTTCTTACACCACTGTTCATTTGTTGTACACTTGTTATCCTTGTAACACCCCCTCCCCCTACTAACGACTTTTTTCTCCTCCTCTCTATTATTTTGTGCTTCATGTCGTAAACATCCGTGAAAGTTTCCTGGCAGAAACAAACTATATTGCGTGATCCACCATACAGGAAACACAGTATCCTGGCAGCCATTTTTACTTTCTTACTCTCGCTTCCTCTTTTTTTTTTTTTTTTTGCTACGAATACTCATTACGTGCATGGGACTCATAAGTTACATACCTTATTCTTTGAAGCTGTCCCCACAAAGGTTGTAAATATTTCCTTTTTCTGCTCCCATGGTATCTCGTGGCGGTTCGCCTTGCACACAAAAAACGGATTACCCTTCCCTCATAAATACGAGTAACTTGTAAATCTCAGCCACTGAAGTTATCAGAAAACCTTATAAAATTAATCATATCCGTGCATTAGTAATAACTGCATATTCTATCCTTTATTTTTGTTTCTCTAAAGTGCAGTTTTTTGTTGACATCATTAAGGAATTTTGCCACATCGCAAGTCAAGGATTACTTGAACTCTTACAGGCATAACTACTAAACAATTAGCTACATATATTTCCACGGAAACAATACCTACAAATATTGCTTAGAGCTATTTCCTACAGGCATTTCTCTTAGTTTGAAACTTGTGCAAACCTTTCTTCGTTCCTTTATTTCACATCATTTTAAAACAAGTATCTCTCCCAAATATTTACTTCCTTTTGATCTTTGAAAGAAATGTCGTTACCTCTATAATTAATTACATTAAAATGTAAATTAAAAGAATATGCATTGCTGACGTACGTTCGGTAATGCTATACATTGGCCCAATAATTAATTTTTTTATCCACGTAATTATTCAGCAATTTACAACGAATGGATTTGACATATCATTCTCCGAAACACCGCAAAGTCTAGATGCATATTTTTTTCTGTGCGATTGATATCAGACAGGCTATTTTGTTCACATACATATAGGCCTAAACTCAATCTCTAAAAAGTGTCCCTGCTTTGTGGAGTTTGAAAGCGAACGTTCCACAATCCGTGTTTACACGAGCGTTGTAGATAACATACCATTATTTGCATGTCCACGCAGAGCTATTCAGGCAGTTGCAAACAGCGCATTCTGTTTGAAAGTTATTAGTTATGTTAGCGTTGCATCACGTAAACATGTCGGGGTTTACTTTAGCGGCAACTGTGCTTCGCCGCGACGTCAGTACTCGCGATACTCTGCGATTGGTCATTTATAGTTGTGTCAACTTGTGATGTGTGTGCAAGCTACGGAATAATCTGCGAATGACAAAACAATAGGATAGTGAGTTTTCGTAACTGCCCCAAGCCTAGAACGTTGTTAATAAGTCGTGTAGAGTATGTACGTTATTAATTAAATATTCATAAAGTGTAATATTAACTTATAATTAGTGACTAATTAATAATAATGGCAATCTGTCCTTTCCTAGGAAGGTATTTAACAAACTTTCGAGGCTCTTACAAAACGTGTTCTTCAGACCCAAACAAGAACATGTTATTTATTACATGATTTCTATATTCTGTCATCTAATATATTTGTAATAAGTGTTACAAAGAAACTATATTTGTATAAGTTGTATGTGTGGTGCATCTATTCTTTTGCATATGGACATCTCTGACAAAGCGGGCGTGGGGTTGTCTGAAAATATGATCCTCAATTTACCTGAAGAACTTGTTTTTTTTTTAATTTGTTTATGAGATCGCTGTCTCGTTTTTCTGTAAGTATAAGCTTCCCCAATATCTCTGTGCAAATGTGTTAACGAAATATTTCTTATAATTGCAGTAAGTTAAAACAAAAAAAAAACTTGGGCATTATTTACTATGCAAAATTTATACTGGATTCATAAAAAACTATTCAGAATTTACAGCTTCTTGAAAATTATTTCGATTATTTTACGTTTTCTGCAATACTGAGGTCGTAATATAAACAGTATATTTTTATTCGCACAAAACTGACTGAGATTAATTCCACCTTATTTATGCATAAGCCGCATAGAAGTGTGTTAATAAGAGTAAAACATAATTTTCAGTGCTTTCTGGCTTTTTTTTATTATAGGAATAAAATAAAATAATAACTTGAATAGAGTGAAATAGCTGAATCGGTTGACAAAGGGGACGGGGGACAGGAGCGCCGGAGCTGTTCATGCTCTGTCATTCCGGTTCCCTAGTGGCCATCTTGCCCGCCATGTTGGATTTCGTGCATCTTGAACTTCACCTTTGACCTTGATCGGTTACATTTGATCTTAAAGCTCCAAAAAAAAACCCAAAGAAAAAAAAACAAAAAAATATATAAAAAATTATTAAAAATTACTACAAAATGTTAATAAAAATATACTGATTTGCTAAATAAATTGATAAAAAAATTAATAAAAAATTTATATTTCGATTTTTTGGACTAAGTGGGACGTGGGACTGGAGCCAATTAGCCACCATGTAATGTCCTCTCCAACCACTATTGGATACAGGTGACCTTGAACTTAACCTTTCACCATGACCCATAGCTTTGACCTTAAACCCAAAAAATGGAAAAATTATTCACAAAATCTAAAAAAAATTTTAAAACCCCAAAAATATATTTTAAAATTATAAACAATTTATAAATAAGATTATAAAAAAAATTACATTTCCGAAAGTCCCCTCAGCACCACATCCAGCGGACGACTGACCCCCCCCGCAGTCAAACACATTGTATTAACTTTCCTTTCCACTAACCCCTCGCCATTTTTAAATTTCTCGAAGGCACTTCACCCGCCATATTTATTTTCTTCGCTACTCATTTGTTTAAATNTCGACTAAGTGGGGACGTGGGACTGGAGCCAATTAGCCACCATGTAATGTCCTCTCCAACCAATATAGGATACAGGTGACCTTGAACTTAACCTTTCACCATGACCCATAGCTTTGACCTTAAACCCAAAAAATTGAAAAATTATTCACAAAATCTAAAAAAAATTTAAAAACCCCAAAAATATATTTTAAAATTATAAACAATTTATAAATAAGTTTATAAAAAAAAAATTTCCTTTCCGAAAGTCCCCTCAGCACCACATCCAGCGGACGACTGACCCCCCCCGCAGTCAAACACATTGTATTAACTTTCCTTTCCACTAACCCCTCGCCATTTTTAAATTTCTCGAAGGCACTTCACCCGCCATATTTATTTTCTTCGCTACTCATTTGTTTAAATTTTCATCACCTCGGTAGTGCTAGTGCATAAAATACCGATTTACCCCCCAGGCAGTGCTAATTTCTTAATTTTCTCACAAGGCGAGCCGTCGTTCTCGCTCAACTTTGCTCGGCAGACCATTCTTGGATTTGAAATGTTTACTTTTTCATCACCTAGGTGATGTGTGGTGTATTAATGATCAATTTCGCCGCCAGAAGAGCTGTTGTTCTCTGTCACCTGTGTGTGAAATGTACTTTTTTTTTTCGTGTGCCTTTGGTTTACATAGCTGGAGTTTGTATCTCATCTTCGTTCTCCTGACATCTTGTTTTTTCGTTTGTCATTTGCTTGCATATCTTTAGCTGGTCATCTCGGATCCAGTTTTAAAGCATATGTGGTGCTAGTGTATTATTTATCGATTTAGCACCCAACGTGGAACCCATATTCGATTATATTTTTCAATGTATAGGTAGCGCTAGTGTATTAATTTTCGATTTATACACCAGGCGAGTTATCGATTTAGCAGCAAGGTGGCAGCCATACTTGTTTACATTTTTTTTTTAAATAATATGTGGTGATGTCTGTGCCGACATTTCGGATTCTATTTTTATCACCTAAGTGGTGTTAATGTCTCGTTTTAGCCACCAGACTATCTGACGAAACAAACATTTTCTCATGCTCTGTCTGCAATGTTCACCATATTTGATTTAGTTTTTTCTTAGTTACCTTCCTTTCATTTTCTATCATTCCTTCTTTTTTCACCACGATTAAATCTCCCATGTTCGACCCTTTATCTTACATTTTATTCATACTGTCGCATTCCAGCACGATTAAGGACCATGCTGATTACATGATGCCATATGGACTTCACCTTTAACAATCTAAATCCATTTAGTTCCTCATTTGTGTTTACTATAATAACTGTGCTGTATACGAGCAACACAAGTGATATGGAAATTAGAGTAAGACCTCTCTTCGCCATAAACCGCACTGAAGACGGTCTTACCAGGCCCGACTCGACCCTCACCCCCCCTTTTTTTTTTTCAAAAAATCTCAGGGTCACAGTTCAACCACTTCAAAAGCATATGTTCATGTCTGTTGCAAGCAACATGATAAAAAAAAATGTGATCGCAACGAATTCTAAGTTTCTGTATAGTTAATTTCAACATTATTCCTAAGGGTGCCGCCTGGGGTGCTTAATCGATAAATAACACACAAGTACCATATATGCTTTAAAGCTGGATCTGAGGTTACCCCCTGCCGATATGCAAAC
The DNA here is from genome assembly GCA_002778355.1 of Clitarchus hookeri. NCBI lineage: Eukaryota > Metazoa > Arthropoda > Insecta > Phasmatodea > Phasmatidae > Clitarchus > Clitarchus hookeri. The sequence continues at coordinate 145,123 of NQII01005702.1, read as the reverse complement.
AAACGATAAAGGAAAAAAAAAAGGAAAGATAGCAGGAGAACGGAGGTGAGAGAAAAAATCCAGCTATTTAAACAAATGACAAACGAAAAAAAAAATACAAGATGGCATATCGAACATAGGTGAGAGAGAACAACAACTCCTCTGGCGGGGAAATAGATCATTAATACACTAGCACTACCAATGTGATGAAAAAGTAAACCTTTGAAATCCAAGCTGGTGTGTCGACCATAGGTGAGAAACTAAGTACAGTGATATAAATAAATGATAAACGAAAAATAAATCAAATATAATATCTGTATTTAGTACACTAGCACCCCCTAGATATTGAAAATGAAAGTAAAGGTAAACAGAAAAACACGATGGCTGCATATTATGGAAATATCATTTGTGAAGGAGTAGAAAAGGAAATTTTAAGATGACGTGATTCAATGGAGGGGGCTTTGTCGTCTGGTAAAACCTCTGGAAATGTAAGTTTTTGGAATTATATTTTATAACAATATTTTAATAATATTTGNTTGAATAATATTTTATAACAATATTTTAATAATATTTGAAAATAATTTTTGTAATAAATTTTTATAAATTTTTTTAAGCTTTTTAAGCTTTTTTTTTAGAGGAATTTTTAATTATTTTAGGTTCAAGATAAAGAGTGTGGGGTAAAGGTCAAAGGTTAAACTTAATGTCACCTTGATCCAATTTGATTGTCGGGTGACGTCACAACATGGTGGCTGGTCGGCTTTGCTGCCCCGTCCCCTCTTAGCCCGTACATTCAAAATTTTAATTTTATGTTTTTTTTTTCAAACAAATTTACAATATCTTTTCATAAATATTTAAAACAATGATTTAAAAAATATATATTTTTTGACATATTTTAGTGAATTTTGCGATTTTTTGGGTTTAAGGCAATTCAAAAGGTCTGGGGTCCAGTCAATGGGCAATGTCACCTGGATCCAATATGGCGAACAAGATGCCTAACAGAATTAAGACGGTGGATGGTTAGCTATGACTTTGAACCCTGTGTATCAATTTGGCATACATATGCCTCTTAAGCAATTTTGCCGCCACTGCTCTTTCCTCAAAAACGAAACCCCACAATCCTTCCGATGGATCTAAAAATGCGTTTCGAGGGATCGTTTTTGTAACTGGCGATCGGTGCTTTTCAAGGAAAAGGGAATTTTTTGAGGAATAAAAAGTAAGTTTTAAGAGAAAAAAAAGGGAAATTTTAATGAAAAAGGAACATTTTGAATGGAATATAATAGTTTTAAAGGGAAAAACGGGAAATTTCGAAGGAAAATGGCTTTGGGGCAGGAACGAAAGACCATCGGTACTACGGTCCCCCGTCCCCTTGTCCATGACGCAGCTATTTCATTCTATAGCTTGTGTATCCACAGATGCTTCTTATTCTGTGTTATTCACTTGTCATAAACAAAATATATTTTGCCCAACACAAATTAGTAAGAACATTTTTTGAAGTCTCAGATAAGACNAAATAAGACCACCACACCAACTACATTTTACTCCAGTAGGTATAATGATATTCATTCTAATCAGGAAACCACACCCATGTCAGACACGAAAGTTGACATTTTAAGCCGAAAAGTATATGCATACAATGAATTATTTAAAAAAATGCAAACACTATTACTAATTTTATGTTATATACAATCACATTTATTATTAAAGTTAGTCTTCCTTGATGTATACATAAAGGATGGTCCGCCTAACGTGGACATCCACAAAAATTTCCTGAATAGTTGCAGATCACAAAATGTTGTTTTCGCTCAATTAAATTACTGACGGGCCAAGCAATTTGCCGCAAAGTGACTATTCGTATCACGTGTATAGACAGAATTAATTAAACCGTCTGTGATTTTTTCCCTGGAAACATACATTTATTTCAATTTCATCTGAAAGTACGTGCAAAGCGAAATTCAGTGAAATAGCATATGCAATGAAAAGTAACACAGAAATGCCGAGAAGTAATGTGCAAATATGATTAAGTTAGGCAGGCCAGTAACATGGGGCAGTGGAACTGTACTCACAGCTGTAAGCAAGCAACGCGCGCAGTGACCCATCCTGGTGGGACCGCTTTATTATGCACTGAAGAGCAAAAAAAAACTGGTATCCCTTCCTAATATCGTGTAGGGCCTCCGCGAGCACGCAGAAGTGCCGCAAGACGAAGTGGCATGAACTCTACAAATGTCTGAAGGTATGCAGGAGGCAATTCAATCCATGAATCCTGCAGGACAGTCCATAAATCCATAGGAGTGCGAGGCGGTGGAGATCTCTTCTGAACAGCACGTTGCAAGGCATCCCAGATATGCTCAATAATGTAAATATCTGGTAATTTAAGTGGCCAATGGAAATGTCTTAAGTCAGAAGAGTGTTCCTGGAGCCACTCGGTTGCAACTCTCGACGTGTGGGGTGTCGCATTATCTTGCTGGAATTGTCCACGTCCGTCGGAATTCACAATGGACATAAGAGGGTGCAGGTGATCGTACGGGATGCTTACGTATCTGTGACCTGTCAGAGTCGTATCTAGACGTATCAGGGGTCCCATTTCACGCCAACTGCACACGCCCCATACCTTGACAGAGCCTCCGCCAGCTTGAACAGTCCCCTGTTGACATGTAGGGTCCATGGATTCATGAGNCGTCGGAATTCACAATGGACATAAGAGGGTGCAGGTGATCGTACGGGATGCTTACGTATCTGTCACCTGTCAGAGTCGTATCTAGACGTATCAGGGGTCCCATTTCACGCCAACTGCACACGCCCCATACCTTGACAGAGCCTCCGCCAGCTTGAACAGTCCCCTGTTGACATGTAGGGTCCATGGATTCATGAGGATGTCTCCTTACCCGTACATGTCCATTAACCCGATACAATTGGAAACGAGACTCGTCAGACCAGGCAACGTGTTTCCAGTCATCAACAGTCCAATATCGGTGTTATCGGCCCCAGACGAGGCGCAAAGCTTTGTGTCGTGCAGTCAACAACGGTAGACGAGTGGGCCTTCGGCTCCGAAAGCTCATATCAATGATGGTCCGTTGAATAGTTCATACGCTGGCACTTGTTGATGCCCCGGCATTGAAATCTGCGCCAATTTGAGAAAGCGTTGCAAGTCTGTCACGTTTAATGATTCTCGTCAGTCGTCGTTTGTCCGGTTCGTTCACGATCTTTTTTCGGCCGCAGCGATATCGAAGATTTGATGTTTTACCCGATTTCTGATATTCACGGTACACTCGTGAAATGGTCGTACGCGAAAATCCAAATCGTATCGCTACCTCGTAGATGATATGTCCCATCTCTCGTGCGTCGACTATAACACCACGTTAAAACTCACTTAAATCTTGATAACCTGCCATTGTAGCAGCAGTAACCGATCTAGCAACTTTGCCAGACGCTTGTTGTCTTATGTAGGTGTTGCCGACCGAATCGCGTTAATCTGATTGGTTCCATACCCTCTTATTTGCATACGCACGCCTATACCTGTTTTTTTTTTGGCTCTCCAGTGTATGTGTGCATATATATATATATATATATATATATATATAATGTGCTTTCTGAAACATCCACAATGGAGATACACTTCAGTGTTAACTTAAAGTAGACTGGTATTAACTTTTTTTAATATTTAAATAAATAATATATAACAAATTGTTCGAGAGTGTTTAAGAATTCATTATTCTTTCATATTCAACATTAGTCGTAGATTTTCGTATTTAAACGAGTTCTGCATGGTGTACAGTCGGGTTCAGAACTCCATAGGAAGCCTCTATACTTCGAACTTAAGGTAGTGGCATCCAATTGCATCTCATGTTTATTTATATCCCTTCGCAACTCAATGCCTATTTTTAATGTTAAATGTGAGACCATATCATTGTATACGAAAATTATTTACAGAATTCTTGAAATCAGAATGTACTGATTTCAATCTGTATCCTGTGATGTGAAACTGAGGGCGTGTTCCAATTAGTTTCGAGTTTAATTTCTCGTAATTTGTATTTATTATTTTGCAAGATATAGTCGGAACACCACGACATTCTACTGTCTGACATGCAGTGTCACTATTATTGTGGAGTTATCATGTTATAAAATTTTTAAGTCTACAAAGTGGTAAAATAGTTAGTATTTTTTCCCCGCAAGTTGTTAAAAAGCGACGTTTAAAATTTTTATTGCTCAAAATAAAACAAATATAACATAAAATTGTTACTTAACAAAAGCTGTTTCATGAGAAAATACCTACAAACTGTATAATTGTTTCAGCAACTTGCTTTGTGAAATAATTATTGTGAGTGCAACACAAATTTATTTATTCCAATAACCTCGCCTCTACGTGCATTGAAACGTTTGGCAAAACTAATATTATGGCGATTTGGTAATTTGCCAGCTTTGAAGCTGACTAAACGTATAATGATAAATTCACAAATACGTCATATGTGTTGTAAGCAAAACGTGTTATGTGACCACTATGTCAGCAAAAAAGGCTTATTCAAATACGGCCTGAGAAATATTGAAGATTTGTTAATCTTCATTATGGATAGGCGTATAGGTCCAACAAAATCAACATCGGCAAAATTATATTGATTTAACAATATCAGGTATTTTATGACGTATGCCCCTGACAGCTCTCGTTTTAAAATATTTTATATTACAATTAAAAAACCTGAAAACTAAAATAATTGAAAAATTGAAGTGATATTACTTCCTTACGAATTTATGGGAGGGTGTCAAAAGGTCCTCAACACAGCGCCCTTATTAGCAGTTGCTGCCCTCTAGAACTGTTCTGCACCTCTTAATTATTCAACCCGCGCACGCTAGTCACGCGAATGTTAAGAAACGTGATAACAGTTTTCGTGTATTTTACTAAATGGGGTCAGCTATGAAAGGGGGTGTGTGAAGGGGAATAATTCAACGCAAAACAAACGTGACTGTTTAGCCTCGTTTACACCGGAAGCGAACGGAAGCGAACAATAATCGACGAACCGAACACCCTCGTGGGTGTAAACGATATGTGAGTGCGAATAAACGCCCTTCGCCCATGTTAATTCATGTGAGGTTCGCATCAACTGATGATCCATTTACTGTTGGTCTTTTAACGCATTGTCAAAGGATATGCGTGTTTGCTCACGATCGGTGTTTGTGCCTCGTTTAAACGTTTAAACACGAGTCGAACAGCTCCGAATCAAACGAAAGCGATTGGCAGCAAACATTTGCCAAAAATTCGCTTCAGCTCGTTCGCTATCGGTCATTCATTACATCGTCAAAGTATGCGCGTATTCGCTCACGATCGGTGTTCGCGCATCGTTTACACCGAGTCGAACTGCTCTGAATCAAACGTGAGCGAACGGCACCAAATATTTGCGAAAAATTCACTTGTGCTCGTACGCTGTTGGTCTTTCATTGCACCGTCAAAGTATATGCGTATTCGCTCACGATCTGCGTTCGCGCCTCGTTTACACCGAGCCGAACAGCTCCGAATCAAACGGGAGCGAATGACAGCAAACTTGTGCGAATGATTCGCTTATGCTCGTTTTCGTGTTCACTTCTGTTCGCTCCGATGAGAACGGGAATTTAAGGCGGCGACTGACTTGTAACGTATTGTTGTGACCTAGTGCACTGTAACACGAGCATTAGGTAGTCATTGTCGATAAGCTAGTGGCGAAGCGAGTTACTCAAGTCGAGCAATCGTGCTCCACTAGTCAGCCGGTTTCCTAACGAAACCCTTTGGTTGTTACATTAGATGTCAGTGCAGGTGGCGACACGTTTGTGAACGCACATATTATATGGACCCTAACAGTAGTATTATTACTTTATAGACCTGTGTTTGCACTGTGTTTATTGTTTGTAAGCGGACGTACAAGTTGAAAATCACATTTTGCCAACACATTTTTTGTACTGACCACTAATTTATTTTATTTTGTTACATACTAAATAATGCCGCTTCACGATTTACAGTTTTTTTTCTGTAAATAGGTTAGTATACCACCATCGTTTTGTTATTTTTTCCTTCTATAAAATAATGTAGTTATGCCTCATTACAATAACAACCATATTAGCAATTTGTAGGTATGCTGGAGCGCTGTTGAGCCAAGCATTCAAAGTGAGCAATCGCAGAGTCAAACGGGGCCACGGTGGTGTAGTGGTTAGTCTACTTGCCTCCCACCTAGTGTAAACCGGGTTCGATTCCCGGCGGGGTCGCTCCCGGGTTCTCGCATGTGGGAATCGTGCCGGACAGTGCCG
>NQII01005702.1:109209-132870 GCA_002778355.1 Clitarchus hookeri | reverse complement strand
ATGTACTTTAGTGGTTGTTTTGAACAAACGTGTAATTTAAAGCGGGGCACAACTCATGATATGAGGTGTGCTGTACTGTCGTTTCAGTAAAGCAGCAATTAGCTATTGACTCTCTGCAACTTGGGAAAAATATGAATTTTGGAAAAAATTTAATGGGTTTGTGCAGTCAATTCATTCTAGAAGAAGAATCATATAATTCCTTTCGAAAATTGAGTTAGTTATATATGAAAATTGTTTTAAATACATTATCGATTAATAGTCCCTAAATATACTGCCTAGGAAAACTGCTAGGATGATTCCCTTGAAAGGAAATTTTGCAGATACCTACAATAGTTCTTTAGCGAGAGCTCTTTCTCTATACCACTCTCTCTTTATAAATACATAAAAAGTTAAAATAATAAGTTTTACTGAAAATATAAACGAAATGATAAACGATCTTATAATCTAACATAAAACTCTAGCGAATCCAACTAACGTGGGGCTGCGAAAGTACACTAAACAGAGCCCCATGTTAACTTCATGTTTTACTGCTTCCGTAGTGTGTCTGAACGTTCGGAATNGCGAAAGTACACTAAACAGAGCCCCATGTTAACTTCATGTTTTACTGCTTCCGTAGTGTGTCTGAACGTTCGGAATAAAGTGGCTTTTCAAATGTTGCTAATATAATTTGTACATAAACTGCCTCATTCAAACGAAGAAAACGGTGGAAATAGACGGTGCAAAACCAGGTATGGGGTCAGGTGACACGAATTTCAATTTTAAATAAACACNCAGAAAACGGTGGAAATAGACGGTGCAAAACCAGGTATGGGGTCAGGTGACACGAATTTCAATTTTAAATAAACACCGAGGTTAATTAAATAAAACAGAATATTCAAAAATAAGTCGAAGTAGAAAAAAATACCTGTAAATCTAATGTTTTCCTAAACTCACATGAAGTAGGTAAAAGTCCTGAACTTAGAAATTAATAAAAATAAATTTTTGCAGACATGAATTACTATATGTCTGCAATGATAACAGAACAGTAAAAACCAAGGAAAATCACAATAGCTTGAAATCAACACTTATTTGATGAAATCCAATCTTCCTTCGTTGGATGTTCTTCGTGCGGGCCAGATTGGCATGAAAAGTATCGTACCTAGTGACGATAGATATNCAATCTTCCTTCGTTGGATGTTCTTCGTGCGGGCCAGATTGGCATGAAAAGTATCGTACCTAGTGACGATAGATATATGTTATAAATGCAGTCGCGATGCCCGGTACAAAACCGGGTGCGATGGTACGCCACATCCAGTGTTCCACCGGAATACTGGACAGATTTCATATCCCGTCGCGTAATTTCTTTCTTGTCTCTGTTAGCGTGGTTTCGAGGTTTTGTCACTCACTCTGTCGCAGTTTAGTGGTTCGGTCGTCATAATCGTCTGCGTTCTGACATGCGATTTTTTTTTTTTTTTGCATTTGTTCTGTGGTTGTCTGCAGTCGTCCGCTATTTGTTGTTTTGATTTGAAAACTATTTAATCATCGTTTTTCGTTGTGCTTTATTTTATAGTTGAATCTGTGTACTGTGTGGTTTTAAACTTCCACGATTTTGTTAGCTTTGTTTTAGCTGACAATCCATATACGTGTGATTTGTCTGTGCGATTTTTCATTGTAATAGTAAATATTTATTGTTTAATATGATTGTAAATTTTTTTTTCTAATAAAATTTTATTTTTTTTTACTTTTTTTGAACATTATTTTTCAGGAGCAGACCTTTTTTATATTTTAGGCCTAATTAGGAATAATTTCGGTTATTAATAATTTGAAGTCTTGCAGTGGTTTGATGCATTCTATATCCATTGCAACTTAACTTCCTTAGTTTTTATCAAACCTAACACCCACGTAGCGACCACATTAAAACATATATTTATAAAGTGTTTCGCATTTTGGGATATATTTTTGCCACACAACCCAATTAGGATTATGTTAGATTAGAACCCAAAATTATTTATTTTTCCAGAGCAGCATGCAAGGCTGTACACAATCCAAAAAAAAAAAAGTGTACATCTTGTGGAAGCATTTTTAGTCTCCACTGAGTGTCACGTTCAATATATATTTTAGTCGCCACTGCAAGCTTGTAACTTTCTAGCTGACCACAAGGGCCGATTACGGTGAATTGGGTGAGGTATGGAGCAGCGTCGGAATGAAAGAGCAAGGGAAACGGGAGATCCCCGAGGAAACCCGCTGTCCAGTAGCATCGCCCTGCACGACTCTCACGCGCGAAAATTCCGGGAGCGACCCCGCTGGAAATCGAAACCCAGTTCGCCCTAGTGGCAGGCGAGTAGTCTAACCACTACACCACCGCGCCCTCCGCGGTGGCAATGAATGCCGCGCCAATTCGCCGCAATTGTGGCGTCGACGCGAGGCCGGGCGTCTCCCCGGCACGTCGCCCCGCGATCGGCGCACGTGACGTCAGCCTCGGCCGCCTCGCCGGGACGCCCTTTGTCGGCGCCTCGTACGTGCGTGCGTGCCTGACTGCCTCTCGTCGTGTTACGTGCACACGTCCTCTCCCCCACCCTTCTATCGTTGTAGCTCTCTGTCTTTATCTCGCTATCGCCCATGCATTCCCGGCGGGTCGCAAGCCCCGCCCCTCCACCCACAACCCCCTTCTTTATTCCCCTTTGTGACCCGAGCTGTACTATCTCGTGTTTCTGTACGCCTTCCCTCTTATCTCTGTCGCTTTGCTCCTGCGTCTGTAGGAGTACTCTTTAATCCCGCTGTCTTCCCTCGTGGACCCAAAATTTACCACAGCTCTTCACTCTCGTGTATGTTGTTAGTGTCATCAACAAAGAGGGTCACAAGGGACATGACACTCCCCCAAACTCCTCGTATCAACATTAAACTATCCTATTAATGTCTTAAAACTGAAAACAAATATCGTCATAATTATTTTAAATACTTAATTGATTTTATTTGTTTAGTATTATTTCCCAAAAAATACGAGGAGACGTAGTGACCCCTTACCATGTCACAAATAGAGTGGAGAAAAAGCGGAGAGAAATTTGGGGGTCTCTTTGACATCGAGGATTCGAGAGCCATTGAGGGTGAAGTGAGGTCAACACGAAGCAGCACCGGAATGCAAGGGCGTTTTACGCTGGTTTCGCATACGAGGACACAAGTAGGTGTGCTGCTGCAGTAGCTCAGCGGTTAAGCACGTTGTACGANGTTACGCTGGTTTCGCATACGAGGACACAAGTAGGTGTGCTGCTGCAGTAGCTCAGCGGTTAAGCACGTTGTACGACAGCGTGGAAAACGTATGGAGTATTGGAATGGCAAATCTTCCTTTAATAGCGAGGGCTGCTATCCCCGATTTCGGCATTCCCTGAGGAACCGAGGACGTATGCCGCTCCGAGTCGATCGCACGCTGCCCTCCTCTTCTGGTGGGCATGCGGGTCATTGGTGGGGCGGTCGGACATTGAAAACGCACTAGCGCCATGTCAAATCAGCGGGAGCACGGGCTGATATCAGGTTGGCCCCGCCAGAGGTTCTCTCTGGTGTACCGATCACTAGAGGTTGGACTCGTGCTGGAAGGTGTTAACTCCGTATGCCGGAGGAGGTCTGGGGAGATTCCCTCTTTCGAAGAAAGACCGGGCGGTGAGTGGCAACCCGCTACGGCTGTCTCCTGAAAAGACACTAGGGGTATGGACCAGACCACACGCTTGGTTTCTGAGGGCGAGGGTTTAGAACCCTGTGGAAGGGTGCACTTGGTCGTACTTGTGAATCAGGTTGGGGCTTTGGATTTGGTTACTTCAGGTGCGTAGCTGGGCTACCTGCGATGAGAGGGCGTGATCCCTCTTCCCCAACGATTGGGCGGTAGTAGCGTGGGGTGGCCATCTGGCTAAGAGCGAAACTTAAAAATATAAAAGTACGAAGGTCGACAGGCTGTTGTATTCGCATATAAATATATATATACATATATATATACACAACCACACACACAAACACAGACACACACACACACCCCTACACACACACCCCTACACACACACATACTAGCTGTGCCCGCGGCCTCGCTCGCGTGGACTACAGAATTATTGTTGGGGGCTTTTTTTTTTTGTTTAAATAATGTTGAATTTTACTTAGTTTTAATATTCTATACTCTATACATATTATAAAATTCAACGTCTCCGTGAATTAAATGGTAAAAACACTTATTAGTATTTCTCTGTTATAGATAGGTATATGCTACCGCGGAGTTTTTTTAGGTCTTTTCAAACTCCGCAATCCTTTACTATATGATATTAATCCATCTATAACGGTTTAGACAGCGTATTGCAAGAGAACGCGCTGGAGGCAATTTTTTTTCCGATTTGATCACTTAAGAACAAAATTATAACTCATTTTAAATTTTTTATTGCATTGTTAAACAATATAACATTTGTATGATAAATAACATTATATTGAAAACATCATTTCTCTGAATCATTATATTATTTAACATTCATTTAACAAAGAAGAACAAAATAAGATTTTTAATTTGTTACTTCCTAAGTACAAATTAAACATATCAATGAAATTCAAAAAAACGAACGTAGTGATACTTATGCCTGAACTATAACATATCAGATAAAAAACATAATCTATAAACTACATACCTAATTACTAAGTACTAACCAACTAAAAAAAATAAAAAACAAATTGTAATAGATACAACAATGTGTTTATATATAAGTATTTACAAATTAAAAGTTTAAAACAATGTGAAACCTATTTTTAAATATATACTTTCTAGTATTGACACACCAAATAAAAAAAATTTAAATTATTCAACCAACGTAAATAAGCTGAAACAAATTGCGTGCAGGACACGACTGTTGCGAAGCGAGCCGACCAAGCGTCTGAGCCGCGCGGCATGGTACCTCGTAGACGTGCACAATTCGGCTGTTCTCGGTAATGCTCGGTTCGACTCTTGTTCGGTTCTCGTCGGGTGACCGCCCTCGGCCACCGACTCTCCGCATCGCATTGCCCGCCCGCGCTATTACTACGTTTTCGCTTAGCGTTTTTTTTTTTACTTTCTTTCTTTTTTGCGTGGCTTCTAAGAGTCGTATCGTGACTAATATAATACATCGGAAGAGTTTGTTTGCTTGTTTGATTGCGCTAATCTCTAGAACTACCAGTCGGATTGAAACATTCTTTTTACATTTGATAGCTCATTTCTTTACGAAGGTTATAGGTTATTCAACATCACTATACGACCCCTAGAAGCCGAGCAAAATGAAAGAAAGTCAGAAAAAACGCTAAGCGAAAACGAAGTAATAGCGCGGGCGGGCAATGCGATGCGGTGAGTCGGTGGCCGAGGGCGGTCACACGACGAGAACTAAACAAGAGCCGAACCGAGCATTACCGAGAACAGCCGAACTGTGCATGTCTACGAGGTATCATGCCGCGTGGCTCAGACGCTTGGTCGGCTCGCTTCGCAACAGTCGTGTCCTGCACGCAATTTGTTTCAGCTTATTTACGTTGGTTGAATAATTTAAATTTTTTTTATTTGGTGTGTCAATACTAGAAAGTAAGTATTTAAAAATAGGTTTCACATTGTTTTTAACGTTTAATTTGTGAATACTTATATATAAACACATTGTTGTATCTTTTATAATTTGTATTTTATTTTTGTTTAGTTGGTTAGTACTAAGTAATTAGGCATGTAGGTTACAGTTGATGTTTTTTATCCGATAGGTTTGCAGTTCAGGCATAAGTATCACTACGTTCGTTTATCCGAATTTCATTAATTTTTTTTATTTGTACTTAGGAAGTAATAATATAAAAGTAAGTTCATGGATAATAAGTTATTTAAAAATAGGTTTCCTATTGTTTTTAACGTTTAATTTGTTAATACTTATATAAAAACGCATTGTTGTATATATTAGAATTTGTATTAAATTTTTGTTTAGTTGGTTAGTATGCACACTAGGTTCCATCCGCCATGTTGTACACCACACGTTAAGTGCTTCCGAAGCGATGTTGCCAGAAGTTCAACTTTAAATGCCGATTCGGGCGCACCGCAACACTTTGCGCATCTTTCACCGCGATAAAAGGCACTAGAATATATAGATTTCACGTCCTGATCTTCTTGTACGGCCGTTTCTGGATTTCCAGTATACTGCCCACTCCATATCTCCTGACTTAGCTTTCCGTATTAATCTCGGTAGCGTTGGTGAACACAGTAACATAGGTCACAGATTTGCCGTGGAAACAGTTTCACGCATGCTAATGTGAAATGTTCCGTGTAAACACCGGTAGGCTTACTTTGCTTATTAGCCACGAGTCTTTAGAAATATACCACGTGTTTATAAAACATGGGGACAAACATCAGCAAGCAATTCCTTACGGAAATATTAGACGAAAAAATTACGTACAACTCATCCTCGAAAGTGATTATTAAGCAAGCTATGCGCCCCCGAAATCTGGATTTAAAATGCGTTTAGAGGATACTATCAGATAATATTTGTGATTGAGAAACAAATCGGTGAATGTTGCTTTGAATAAATGAGATCTTACACCTCATAAAACGCGGTTAGTAATATCATCCCCCCTTTTTTTTTTGGAGATGGCTGTTAGCATTGTATGTTTGCGTGAAATTTTGTACTATACCTGATAAGCAATTTTTAAATACAACCTGTGAACTAGTGTGCCTAAATAATAAAATAATATCATATTTTCTGAACACTCAGGTAAACCGTTTGTAAGAAAATTGATGTTACACATTCAAAGCAGATCGTGGGTTGCATACCAGGTAGGCAAACCGCAAAACAGAGTACGGAATTTTAAATTAAAATATATCAGGAGCGCATCACTTGACGGAAAAAGTGTTATTTACATTTTAATCTTATATTCTCGTTAGAAATACAATGCCGAAGTTTGTCCCGATGTTTTAGAAACACGTTGTATAGACTTCGGTACCTGTCTCTATCGGTCAGAATACCGTTATTCCTTTCCTGTATTTTGAATAAACAAGAAAAAATTAATGAAAGTGACGTGGGTAGATTTGGAGCTTCCTCGTGTGCATCGTATAATGAGCTTCGCCGATGATGTAACTGAAAAAGGATACAATTAGGAAACAAAATGTAAGCCCGGAATGGATTGTGCTATATGTCTAGCTTGTTTTATACCTCAACAATTTTTATATATCTCAGCCTGGCAAATATTACACATAAAAAGCAATTAATTAATGTAATAACGTAGACGTCATAAAATACTGGCGTTTACATGAAGGCTCTTCGTTGCAGGTATGCGTTTTCGCACTCGCACTAAAAACCAACAAGAAAAATAATTTCCATACCTTCAGAGTTTAAAATATTGTGGTGTCGTGCGGTCGGGAAAAATTTTAATGATGAATAATAATCACCTGGTACACGAGAAAACTGATTATCGTAAGGAGTGACTATTCACGACTCTTTGTATTACGCACTAAGAGGGACTACATAGCTAAAAAAGATGCTGTAGATCGTGCATTTAAGAAAAACGATAATATATTGGGCGGTTCAGTTGCCTACCTCAAAGCAAACCTTTTTGGAATAACAAAAGCTGGAATCTCCAAATCGAATTATTGGTAATTCAGTCAGTATATGTGAACTACTGTAAAACGCAAATTTCCATTCAAATACGGTCGTGACTTCCTCTCTTCGTTCACATTAATATTCACATCTAAATGCTAGGGGCAAAATTCCCATAGAAAGCACAAGGTCTGAAGCCCAAAAGAAAGGACAAAATGACTGTAAAATAACACGAATGAACAGAAGTGATTTCAAATGAGGGCACCGCTCAGAACATAAATTTGCTAATGTAAACACCGAAATTTCTTAAAGATTACATCTTACCTCATACAATTTCACATGTATGTTTCTCACTGTGAAAAAATAAAATGGAGACGCACTTAAAATTTTTTTGTGGCAAATGCAAAGTACTTATTATAGTGAATAATCGTTTTGTTACAAATGAACCGACTTTTTGTAATCGCCAACACACAACTTACTAATCAGTAAAAATAAATTTGTGTTCATTGTAAACGAAATATGTAAGAACGTATTAAAGATATTATTTTTCAGCGATTTTATATACTTTCTAGGGTAAGTTATGCTACACCAGAACACCTAAATCCGGAGCAAGAGATCTCTAAGAAGCATTTTGGTGACGTGTCGTGCATTTGAGATCTGTTAGAACCAGACTAGGTTGGAAGGAGATCTTTGAAGCAACAACTAATTTAGAAGGTGGATGGGACATGCAGATGTAAAATACAGTGTCTTTGTTTTGTTTAAACTTGTGTGTACACAACGCTCTCTAATATAAGCGAATTTAAATTTTTTATCTTGTTAATATTTCTAACTTCATCGTTAAAATTTAAACATTAATTCCATATTGGATTGCAGTCTCATTTGAACATGCAGGTGTGAAATTTACTGTCTGTTACCAGTGGCTCAACTACTGAATATGTATTACTTGACACGTAAAGCAAAATATTCACATGCGACTTGTAAATAGCGTTTATAGGTATTTAGTAAGTTTCACTTGAAGATTATTACTCACCTACTTTCAAATTTATTGTTCAACCGCCAAAATCCACTATATAAATGACGAAGATCGTTTGAAAAATTGTGCGTACCCTCACTTCTGGAGCTTCATTATTATCACTGGTGTAGAATTTGTTAATGACCAGTCAAAACGTTAAAAAAAAAATGGCAGTTAAATGTTTTATTCTATAGATATCTATCATCCCTGCCATATTTTTTACAAGATATAGTCTTGACACAGACTACCATACAATTTGTGTTTGTGTAGTAGTACCAAGCGAATACATTTTCAGTTTTTTTTATTTTAAATAATTTCGAATTATATATTCTTTATAGCTCATTGGATACGGCTGCTGCTCACGATGAAACCCCCTTACTCCTTGGTTATAATAAAAAGTTTTCTATCTGATAATGGAAAGCATTACATTTTTATGTAAAACTGGTATTTTAACAGGGAGAAAGTTTACGTATTNTCAAATTTATTGTTCAACCGCCAAAATCCACTATATAAATGACGAAGATCGTTTGAAAAATTGTGCGTACCCTCACGTGATCGTGGTATTATTTTCTGGAGCTTCATTATATTCACTGGTGTAGAATTTGTTAATGACCAGTCAAAACGTTAAAAAAAAAAATGACAGTTAAATGTTTTATTCTATAGATATCTATCATCGGACGGTATAAAAAATGTTCTATATCAGAACTGTGTCTGAACCATACAATTTGTGTTTGTGTAGTAGTACCAAGCAAATACATTTTCAGTTTTTTTTATTTTAAATAATTTGGAATTATATTTTCTTTATAGCTCATTGGATACGGCTGTTGCTCACGATGAAACCCGCTTACTCCTTGGTTATAATAAAAAATTTTCTATCTGATAATGGAAAGCATTACATTTTTATGTAAAACTGGTATTTTAACCGGGAGAAAGTTTACGTATTNATTTTCTATCTGATAATGGAAAGCATTACATTTTTATGTAAAACTGGTATTTTAACAGGGAGAAAGTTTACGTATTTGTAATAAATCCGCATGGAAATATAAACCCGTGTAATTTTAACCTTATCGTCTTGTAATAAAATCTTCTTAACTTGAGGTTTCTATTTGGGTTTGAAATCAAGTACTCTACTCTATACGTGAATGGTACGAGGTTTAAATAACGTTAATTTCGGTCGAACACAAATCTTTCCATCTATAATGTTCCAATTAAATGAATATTATCACATGCATTTAATTTTATTTCATTATGGAACACACAGTTCAATCTATAAGCACAATAGCCATGCGATTTAAAAGCTAGCTTTAAGAATTAAATACAATGCAGTAAAAATTCACCGAAAGATGCATTTAAGAAACANCATGCGATTTAAAAGCTAGCTTTAAGAATTAAATACAATGCAGTAAAAATTCACCGAAAGATGCATTTAAGAAACATTCTGTATAAATTTTTAATTACAAAAACTTAGTTTAAAAAATTTTACATTTTGAAATTGTTGTGATAATATTTACTTTGCAGGAGAGTGATTTGTTTTTTTACACCAGGAATCACTCAATATTTATACCAGTTAAAAAGATGTTTAGTTAAATTGAGAAGTCGTTTGCGAAATAACTAGTTAAAGTAGTTGTATTGAAACGCCCAGAGTCTTTTTTGTGTGCGTTTTGGTTTATTCGTGTGTTTAAACACCGNCATGCGATTTAAAAGCTAGCTTTAAGAATTAAATACAATGCAGTAAAAATTCACCGAAAGATGCATTTAAGAAACAATCTGTATAAATATTTAATTACAAAAACTTAGTTTAAAAAATTTTACATTTTGAAATTGTTGTGATAATATTTACTTTGCAGGAGAGTGATTTGTTTTTTTACACCAGGAATCACTCAATATTTATACCAGTTAAAAAGATGTTTAGTTAAATTGAGAAGTCGTTTGCGAAATAACCAGTTAAAGTAGTTGTATTGAAACGCCCAGAGTCTTTTTTGTGTGCGTTTTGGTTTATTCGTGTGTTTAAACACCGCGACAACTCTGATGTATTTCATGTGTTTCGTAGAGAGACAAGTATGCAATAATTACTGACTTCACCTAGATCAACCAATTATTTACAAATTTTTTGGGATAATTATTTATAGTTAAGCAACGGGAACACGTATGTAAACAAAATAAAATGGGCTCGCTAAACCGTGCTCACCTAATTTCCTGCTTACCAATTTCATAATTAAAACTGATGTGAAACAATTATTTTTAGTAATACTTTTTATAACTGCCATATTTATTAAAAGGGACTACTGCAGAAGATTTTAGTGATTAAACTAATTTTTTTTGAGCTTATAAAAGGACACAGATATGAAACGAATGTAAGGCCGGAACATTTTGGTTCAAAACTCACGCCTCAGCGACCTTGCGAGACCTCCTTGTTTATAACTTGGCTTATAAACACACTTTAACGAGAATTACTTACATGTGTGCTCTGTATGATCTTTTTAGGACATGTATGTTGCATAAGGATATATTTTTATTGAATGCCTAATAAAGCAGTCGTAACGCTACTTAATAAATTGCGTGAGATAATGTTAGATTATTTCCTTCAGAAATACCATAAAGGAATTCAAAGATGCTTAATATTATATGCTATCAGCCAGAAGGACTTGGATTTTAATAAAGATAATATATCATAGCACATTTTAGCATATTCAATAAAAGTGGAATCAGCAAATTGTTTTCGTAGCTTCCTTCTTTATAGTACAATGGCGTCTAAGTTCCGGTGTTTGAGTCTGTTGTACTAAATTGGTACTTATTAAATATGACTATTCCTTGCGTGCCTCAGCATTCTCAGTTTACCTTAGCCAATTAAATATAAAATAAATAACTTTTAAAATTGGTTTCAGTGACACCCACATTCTGGTAACTTAGGGGTGTTCCACACAAAAGATTAACCTTTATTTGAAACCAGCATAACGATATGGAACCGTGGAGTTGTATTTTATTTCGAGCAGAAATTTTGTTGTCTGAAAGTAACGCCTCGCCACCTCCAGACACAAAATGTCGATATATAAATTTAAGGCGCAACGGCGTTGTAACTTTGTGGCTTCGGATTTTATGGACTTACTGGTATTTACAGTGTAACCTTGAACATCAATAAAAACTTTTATGAATGTTATTACTAACGTTACGTGGGGAAAATATAATTTTTGTACATAAAAGAGAAATTTTACGAAGGAAAGTAAAAATGTCGTTATCTACCAATCCCTTTACCAACAAACACATCACTTTATTAGCTGGTAGGTTTCAAGTTTAAAATTAGTTTTTATTTTCACAATACATGCTATTTTTCGTCAGTTAATATGTTTGCCCTCTCATTAGGTTACGTATAATAAACGTTCCAGCCTGTTATTAAAAATTATGTAAATTTTTATAATATGTATTAATGCATGAATAACATTGAGATATTTTTCAGATTGTTTCTCACTAATGTTTTGTCCAAGCTTACTCTTAATTCGTAAAACCTTAAAATATCGATCAATTTCGGATATATACACCATATAACATGGACATCCGACCGTGTTGTGTTCGTTAAGATATGGACATGCATTGCTGGGGGAAATTTACACCAAAATATTACAGACTTTCCACGAAAATTCAATTACCAGTGGTGTGGTTTAAAGGGGATGATAATCGAATACCCCGCAAAGCTTTTAATTCTTGCGAAACATTAATTAGTGAAGCAGGGTTTCTGGGATGCAGGAAATTTCGGTGTTTGCTTGAATATTTTAGCATTAATACCGGATGTTGTTTCGATTATCGGGCGGAAATTATCTTCAGCGGTGAAAGTTCCCCCAGTGCGTGAAATTGCCACCACGACCAAGCGTAAGAAAATTTCACCCGTTACGACGGAACTGCCGGGTTTTTTAATGGCGCTGCTGCTGGTGGTGATAATTATGAAAGGAAACTTTTCCTGCGGTATTTAAAACTATATCTTTAGTTAACACCTTCATAATCAGATTTCACTGAATTATTAGGAATTGTTGCATTATAATATGACATAATTTTGGAAAACAGCTTCCTGCGTATTTAAGCCTGGTTCATTTTGATCGCCGCTATCTACATTCAGCTTATAGAGGCGACCATCTCCATTACTCGTGTCGTTCAAATACAGAATGTTCGCCTTTGGCTCCGTGGACTGTCCGATGTCAACTAGAACAATTCGTAAACGAAACAAACGTAAGTAGTTTTTCAGGTCTAAAATTTTTTCTCTGACCCTTAAGTCAAAGCGGCATGCCTTCAAATGTTTCGCGTTTCGTAAAATTAAATTTAAACACAAGTAATACAATTTGAGGCAAAGAAATTTCGTAATTAATTTTGTCAGTTCCATTTCTTCGAAAAATTTATTTTTATTTATTAACTTAATCATAGCCAGTAACAATCAATCAAACGGAAAACGGGATGTTAAGGAAATTAGAAGGAGTTTTTTAAAAACAGATTGTTTAATGAAGTGTAAAATTATGTGTACAATATGTTTTGTTCTGTTAAAATATATCAACTATTCATGTGGGTTTTAATGGTTTACTGGTTTCTATCCACGAGAAAATAATGTCGGTTTGTCACGGACATAGTGCAATTACACACATATGTTGTGTTACATAGATCAGTAATTGAGTAGGTGTACTACTTAAGATACGTTAACAAGCTACCACTGGGGCAAAATTATACACATACAAATAAATATATTTTATAGATAGTAAAAATGTCGGATACTCTTGACATTTCTCTGTGAAAAATTTGTTTTCTTTAACGGCGTGGATGCCAAACAATTTCGTTATGAACACATACATTTGGCGGGATACATTTTAAGAATATGTGCTCGAAATTTTTCAAATATTTAAAAAACGCTTTGTGGAATGTAATGTATTTTGCAAGAGTTGCATTCACATTTGCATTTGGTCCCATGTATTTCACCCTTTGTAATGTTTTCAAACGTTAAGCGGATTACAATAAAACTTGGAATGTATCCACATTACCTGCACGTGTGCTTTACGAATTCGTAGTCACATCTCCACAATACTTCAAGTTTTATGACGCAAATCCTTACTAACAGCTTTCCCTAACTTATTCTGGAGATTCTGGAAACATGTTTCCACTTTCCAAGGAAAAATAAAAAACCTCGTCGAACTGTTTCTCCTTTTCGAATGCATAAAAGCGACATATGTATCGGAAAAGTTGTAGGTTCCATAACTCGCTAGGTTTTTTTATTTCAATCTAAATTCTTTTATATTTGCGAAACCAGAATTAAAACTACAGTATTGATTTTTCGGTGTTGATTCATATCAGAACACTTAAGCATGTTTTCAATAGCTTAAAAAAGGAAACATAAGGACCATTTAATATTTATTAAAATTAGAATAAAATATAAAAGGTGTGTCAATTAACAGCGATCTATGGCGTCATGTTGGGACATTTTAAACAACCGGTATGTGACAGAAAGCAAACGTTTATGCCGACAGTATAAACAAATGCACTTGATGTTGCTCTGGTAAGAAGCTTAAGTGACAAATTTCAGCTACAGAGCAGACATGAACACCAATATACTTTTTATTTTATTAAATAACGTTGTTTTTAGTGACTTTCACAAACTTTTCTCCCTAACAATTATTAGTAAAATTGGTACTATTTTATTATGAAAACAATGATTTCATGTTTCTTCTCGTGATAGTGTCACTTTGTTACGAGTTGTGGTCAGGCCCTTAGCTGAGCGGCCTGCCTGATCACTCCTTCACTTATTTATCCAGGACACGGGCCGTGATCACTGAAATTAGTTATGAAATCGCAAACCACAGAAACCCCCTCCACCGGCCAGCAAACGGGGACAACACAGCCGATACAGGGCAGTGCAGTCCGAGGGCGGTGTTTTTTGTCGTCGGGCCATTGGAACGAGAAGACCACAGAAGATGGGTGTGTCCGGCCGTCGACTTGTGCCATCTTAATCAGCTTCCGGTATCATGAACAAGGTGGGGACTCTCCAATTTGGCTTTACTCAGAACGTAACTGGTTAAATATTTGTTAAATAATATAATTTAATATTTCAGTATATTAGTATAGCTCCCCCCCCCTCCCCTCCTCCCTCCGTTCATATTCAATCACCTTTATATTGAAATAATATTGTACAATCTTAATGTTAAATAAACCTATTTTATATAGTGTTTATTATATAACTCTTATCAATGACTTGTTACGCCCCTATATCCCCTTTAAGGACAAATATCATCAAAATATCAAAAGCATAACAGCGTGTTGCAAATGATGCACGGATAACGAACTGCTTACCAATCTGTCTTACATTAGTCGTCACTAAATAACTGAGAAAAATTGTAAACTGTTCAATGGCCATTCACCAAGTTACTGCAGTTGATACAGAATATCAAACGTAGCTGTTTTTATCAGTGGAATCATGGTAATCCGAATCTCGTACTGGATGAAGCCATCTTTTCGCCTGCCATCGTAATTGTCACTAGTAGCCCAGTTTCCGGAGCCGGCTGGAGTAACTCGTGTGTCAGATTTACACGCTCGTTCTCACACGCTAACGAGTAGTGGAATTGAATTCCAATTACGGCTGGGTACAAGAATATCAGGTATCTCTAAATGGCGAGCGGCGAAGAATTTCGCTTTATTCTTAGTAATGCTTCGTCATATATGTTTACTTCGTCTCCCATTAAGTTATTTATAAACTTTTAAATCTTATACAGAATTCGTTGCACACATTGTTATCTGGCAAGAATCAGGAAAAATAAATTTTTTAAATCAANATCAGTGGAATCATGGTAATCCGAATCTCGTACTGGATGAAGCCATCTTTTCGCCTGCCATCGTAATTGTCACTAGAAGCCCAGTTTCCGGAGCCGGCTGGAGTAACTCGTGTGTCAGATTTACACGCTCGTTCTCACACGCTAACGAGTAGTGGAATTGAATTCCAATTACGGCTGGGTACAAGAATATCAGGTATCTATAAATGGCGAGCGGCGAAGAATTTCGCTTTATTCTTAGTAATGCTTCGTCATATATGTTTACTTCGTCTTCCATTAAGTTATTTATAAACCTTTAAATCTTATACAGAATTCGTTGCACACATTGTTATCTGGCAAGAATCAGGAAAAATAAATTTTTTAAATCAATNTTTAAATCTTATACAGAATTCGTTGCACACATTGTTATCTGGCAAGAATCAGGAAAAATAAATTTTTTAAATCAATAAAACGGAATTAAGTACCCTGCCAAGATAATCGAGCTTATCACTGGAACTAGTGGGCCACTATTGACGGCCAGCCCAATGTAAGATACTTTCGAAGTTATAACAATATACGTATACCTATAGACTGGTCACTGTAAAGTGAGCGCTTTTGAAAGCCCTTTATTTCTGAATTTTATCTAATAAATATATTTTATTTTATCCTTATACGTAAACTTTCGAGTGTGGTGGTATATAAACTCTATGTTTATTACTTACATGTAAAAATTTACTTAAAAAGGTTATTAAATAATAACAAATAGCTGAAAGAAAAAAGTAAGTAGGGCCTAAAACGTGATCTCTTTACCGTGAATAGCCTATACAAAGCAGTTTTTTTAAGAATTTTTGGTGAGTTTAATGGTAATTGCACTACTAGAATAGGACCGTGCAAAAATTTAAAGGTAGTTTTTTTAATGTATTCCTTTGGCTCTTGTATTTTACTTTTGATTGGCGAGTTATTATAGTTAACTCAGAATAAATTAAGCATCTCTATGTGTGCCCTATGCCGGTGGATTTAGTAGCTCATTGAAGTTTATTTCCTACTGACTTGATCAATATATCGTGTGACGAAATTTGGGGGAACATTCACGGTGGGGGAGGGGGGCACAGAAGGCGGACGACACGCTATGATAATTACGTGTTCTCCAACAGTAGGGGTCGCGGTGGCTGAGCGGTTAGCCTGCTCGGCTCCCACCAAAGCGAACCGGATTCAATCCCCGACTGGGTCAACCCCAGATTTTCGCATGTTGGAATCGTGCCCGACGATCTCGCTGGCTGATTGGCGAGTTTTCTCGGGGATCTCCCGTTTTCCCCGCCCATTCATTCCAGCGCTGGTTCATACTACTCAAGATCTCGCCCANGAGTTTTCTCGGGGATCTCCCGTTTTCCCCGCCCATTCATTCCAGCGCTGGTTCATACTACTCAAGATCTCGCCCAAATCTCTTCACTCACTCGCTACAACAGTAATGCGTTGGATTGTGTTTACTTACCGAGTATCACCCACATGCTTCTAAGGAAGATCACTGAGTAAGCCGAAAAGCCCCAGTGTGACTTTACAACCACTCCAAGAGTGGACAGTTGGGTCTAGTGAATGAGTGGGCGAATCAGGGCATGAGTCAAAGGCTCGTGGTTGGTGACTGTGGTACAAGGGAGCCGAGAGTACGGGAATGATCGCGAGAAAAAAAAAATCACGCAAGCTACGAACGCGTAACGACTAAGGGAAACACTTGTATTACTTCCAAGTGAGCAAAGTACTGAGTGAATACTCCACACGCTACAAAACGGGCACAGGAGCGTTTAACAAGCGACTCTTAACATTTACAATTATTTAAAGTATTATTCGGTTTTTTTTTATCGTTTGCTCTAGCCAACAAGATCTAGTCAAATTTAATACAGATTTATCTGATAACGAGGTGATTGAATTTCACTACAGTAATATCAGTAGGTGTATAGTTCTACAAATCGATTATTTTATTAAGACTACTGTTGTAACATGTTATCAAGCTATGTGACTGAATTAGTAAATATATGTCATTGTTTGCCTTAGCCAAAATTAATACATTCATTCTGTCGTAAATATGTTTACGTTATGAGCTTGTAAAATGTAAGTAATGATATAGGTCAAGCATTTAATTGTTAGTAGCTTTTTTAATCAATTAAATAATTTAGCTGTAATTTATCATGAAAGCAAGAGGTGCTTTTGCTTANAGCTGTAATTTATCATGAAAGCAAGAGGTGCTTTTGCTTAAGCTTGACAAGTACAGATTAATCGTCCCGCTGAAATTTGAACCAAGTCTTCATTAAATGGAGTGCTGGCGCGGCAGACCGTAAACTGGTATCCACAGCAGTTAGAAGACATTGAAATAAAGCAAATGGGCTGCAAGTGGCGGTANCGCGGCAGACCGTAAACTGGTATCCACAGCAGTTAGAAGACATTGAAATAAAGCAAATGGGCTGCAAGTGGCGGTACGGCTTGGCGAGATCTGGCGTCGCGGCGTTAACTGCGAGAGCGGCTGCTGGTAACCGCATAAATCAACTAGCTTGCCGTCGCCAAAGAGAACTAACTTTCAGCGCTCGTAATAATCTTGCTGTACACCAAGGATGCTCCGCGGGACTTGCAATTCGGTTTTAAAATCAGCGTCCTCCAGTTGGAGGAGAAACCTGAGGTCGCTAATGCGGATTAAAATTTACTGTTATTTTTTAATTCAGCAGAAGATTTAAACCCCTTGCGCCTTCTAGAGTTTAACGTGTTGCTAAGTAAATAAGTGTAAACAGTTTATTGACATCGTCGTGTTCTGGTAAAAAGAATATAATTTAAAAAAATCATATAACGTACTGGTTTTCCTCGAAAGGATTATCTGGGCGCTTACAGGCTAAACTAAACCTAAAATTACATATATAAAACGTCAAGCTCTTACAAATTCCCATTCTTTTCCTGGAATTTTTAATGTAAGGTCTCTCATCACGTTCGATGGTTTCCTAATAAACCAGANACAAATTCCCATTCTTTTCCTGGAATTTTTAATGTAAGGTCTCTCATCACGTTCGATGGTTTCCTAATAAACCAGACATGAAGACTTCCTTATATAGTCCATTCGCTGTTTCTTCACAGTTTTAAAAATCGAACATTTGAAAAATCGCCTTAATAAATGGTTTGGTTCTTTCATAAATACGCCGTGTATCACAAGAGTTTTATAGTTATGTTAACATAAAATTAAGGTATTATTGGTTAAATAGAATGTTAACTTATGTTTTATATACACATTGTAGTATTTTAACTATAATTAATATGAATGAAAGCAGGGAGAAAATAGTTGTGTTGGTAACGCCTAAAAATAAATACTTCCTATGAAAAATATGATTACACTGATTACGCATAAATGCGTTGTGTCGTCCGTGTAGTGTAATTTCCTAAACACAGTTAAGCTTTTGTTTTCATGATGCGGAGGAATGTCCTAGAAGTAAAACTTTAGCAGNGAGTTTTCTCGGGGATCTCCCGTTTTCCCCGCCCATTCATTCCAGCGCTGGTTCATACTACTCAAGATCTCGCCCATATCTCTTCACTCACTCGCTACAACAGTAATGCGTTGGATTGTGTTTACTTACCGAGTACCACCCATACGCTGCTAAGGAAGATCACTGAGTAAGCCGAAAAGCCCCAGTGTGACTTTACAACCACTCCAAGAGTGGACAGTTGGGTCTAGTGAATGAGTGGGCGAATCAGGGCATGAGTC
Source organism: Clitarchus hookeri (assembly GCA_002778355.1). NCBI lineage: Eukaryota > Metazoa > Arthropoda > Insecta > Phasmatodea > Phasmatidae > Clitarchus > Clitarchus hookeri. The sequence goes on along the minus strand of NQII01005702.1, from coordinate 113,817 downwards.
AAAGGCTCGTGGTTGGTGACTGTGGTACAAGGGAGCCGAGAGTACGGGAATGATCGCGAGAAAAAAAAATCACGCAGGCTACGAACGCGTAACGACTAAGGGCAACACTTGGATTACTTCCAAGTGAGCAAAATACTGATTGAATAATCCACACGCTACAAAACGGGCATGTGACTTTAACAAGCGACTCTTAACATTTAGAACTGTTTAAAGTATTGTTCGGTTTTTTTTTTTATCGTTTGCTCTAGCCAACAAGATCTAGTTAAATTTAATACAGATTTATCTGATAACGAGGTGATTGAATTTCACTACAGTAATATCAGTAGGTGTATAGTTATATAAATTGATTATTTTATTCAGACTATTGTTGTAACATGTTATCAAGCTATGTGACTGAATTAGTAAATATATGTCATTGTTTGCCTTAGCCAAAATTAATACATTCATTCTGTGGTAAATATGTTTACGTTGTGAGCTTGTAAAATGTAAGTAATGATATAGGTCAAGCATTTAATTGTTAGTAGCTTTTTTAATCAATTAAATAATTTAACTGTAATTTATCATGAAAGCAAGAGGTGCTTTTGCTTAAGCTTGTCAAGTACAGATTAATCGTCCCGCTGAAATTTGAACCAAGTCTTCATTACATGGAGTGCTGGTGCGGCAGACCGTAAACTGGTATCCACAGCAGTTAGAAGACATTGAAATAAAGCAAATGGGCTGCAAGTGGCGGTACGGCTTGGCGAGATCTGGCGTCGCGGCGTTAACTGCGAGAGCGGCTGCTGGTAACCGCATAAATCAACTAGCTTGCCGTCGCCAAAGAGAACTAACTTTCAGCGCTCGTAATAATCTTGCTGTACACCAAGGATGCTCCGCGGGACTTGCAATTCGGTTTTAAAATCAGCGTCCTCCAGTTGGAGGAGAAACCTGAGGTCGCTAATGCGGATTAAAATTTACTGTTATTTTTTAATTCAGCAGAAGATTTAAACCCCTTGCGCCTTCTAGAGTTTAACGTGTTGCTAAGTAAATAAGTGTAAACAGTTTATTGACATCGTCGTGTTCTGGTAAAAAGAATATAATTTAAAAAAATCATATAACGTACTGGTTTTCCTCGAAAGGATTATCTGGGCGCTTACAGGCTAAACTAAACCTAAAATTACATATATAAAACGTCAAGCTCTTACAAATTCCCATTCTTTTCCTGGAATTTTTAATGTAAGGTCTCTCATCACGTTCGATGGTTTCCTAATAAACCAGATATGAAGATTTCCTTATGTTGTCTATTCGCTGTTTCTTTACAGTTTTTAAATCAAATATTTGAGAAATCACCCTAAAAAATGGTTTGGTTTTTTCATAAATACGCCGTGTATCACAAGAGTTTTATAGTTATGTTAACATAAAATTAACATATAATTGGTTAAATCGAACGTTTACGAATGTTTTTTCTAAACATTGTAGATTTCTAATTAAAATTAATATTAATAAAAACAGGGAGAAAATAGGAGTGTTAGTAACGTCTAAACAGAAATTGTTCATACGAAAAATATGATTACACTGATTACGCATGAATACGTTGCGTCGTCCCTTTGGTGTAATTTCCTAAACACAGTTAAGCTTTTGTTTTCATGATGCGGAGGAATGTCCTAGAAGTAAAACATTAGCAGNGGTGTAATTTCCTAAACACAGTTAAGCTTTTGTTTTCATGATGCGGAGGAATGTCCTAGAAGTAAAACATTAGCAGAGCTTCAGAAAAGTTTGAAATATCCGTGAAGTGACTATACCAATGCCTTTCGCTCCTTCGGTCGCGCACTGCTTTTTGAGCTCTAGTGTCACTAGCCATTAACTGATGTTCCATTCATGTAAGTCAAGTGACAACCTGCACTCATTGAACCATCTCAAAACCACATGGGGCTATCACATCGATAGAAGTGAACATAATAAGTACTGCCAGCATACAAGCTAGGTTCAATATGGTTTAACGTTTTCGATATACACTGAAGAGCCAAATAACTGGTACACCTGCCTAATATCGTGTAGCCCCCCACCCCCCTCCACACCGTCAACGAGCACGCAGAAGTGCAGTAAGACGACGTGGCATGGACTCGACTAATGTCAGAAGGTATGAAGGAGGCAATTCACACCATGTATCCTGCAGGGCAGTCCACAAATCCAATCTGCGCCAATTTGAGAAAGGGTTGCACGTCTGTCACGTTTAATGATTCTCGTCAGTCGTCGTTTGTCCCGTTCTTTCACGATCTTTTTCCAGCCGCAGCGATGTCGAAGATGTAATGTTTTACCGGATTCCCGATATTCACGGTACACTCGTGAAATGGTCGTACGCGAACATCCAAATTTTATCGCTACCTCGGAGAGGCTGTGTTCCATCTCTCGTGCGCCGACTATAACACCACGTTCAAACTCACTTAAGTCTTGATAACCTGCCATTGTAGCAGTAGTAACCGATCTAGCCTCCAACCGCATCGCGTTACTCTGATTGGTTTCATACCTCNCTAGCCTCCAACCGCATCGCGTTACTCTGATTGGTTTCATACCTCTGTTATTTGCATGCGCACGCCTATGCCAGTTTTTTTGGCTCTTCAGTGTACAGCACGCAACAAAACACGTAATTACGCTGTCACATTGAAAGCAAGCACGGTATACATTTATACCGAGCCAGGTGGAGGAGAGTTTAAACGCTGGACGCACATTCCGGAAGAATAGGTTAAAGTCCCGGTTCGGCAACCTCATTTAAAATTTCATGGTTTCCCGAAATCACTCCAGGTGAATGCTAGGGTGGTTCCTTACAACATGCCGTGGCCGATAACATCCCCCCCCTCTCCTGCATCACAGAGCGAAATTCGCCGTCTTTGATGACGTTGCTGTCAACGATACGTTAGTGTTACCCATTAACCTAGAGGGATTTTTGAATTTCGATGTGTCCACTACCGATACATTTTAGATGTTCCAGGAAATATTTTGTGCAACTTACGTGATTGAAATAATTCAATATTGTGGCAAGGAGTGTTTAAAGGAATAAATTGAACTGTATAATATCTAACTTCAAAATTGCAACTGTCGTTAATAAAAATCACATATTTTTAAAAGCAATTAAAATTTTCCTAAACCCTTTCCACGATTAGTACGTCTACCCAAAAATCCATTCACACAAGCGTGTATCATACAAGCGAGTAGCCACTGTAACAGTTGTAGGCCAAATTTGCTTGATTTTTTTCTATAGTACCTAAAAATATACGGAAATATTATTTCCCTTTGGTGCAACCTTTCAAAAAGGAAGGCGCAAAAAGCTACTAGTAATTGAATTTTAAGCTTTCAGTAAGTATTGCTGGCGTTGAAAGTTTGGTTGTATGATAGGTAGTTAAGTGCACTAGTTTTTTTTTTAACGTTTCCATTTTCTAAGTGATCTTCATTAGTACTACCTACAGGCCAAATTTGGCATGCATCGCAGAAGTACTTCCTGATATATGGTTTCAAAGTAATTTTATTCCAGGTGGCTCTCTGTTACAAAATAACAAATACAAAATGCTGTTAGTTAGCATATATGTGTAATGACTCCAATAAATACTGCCAGTACAAGTTTGTTAGAATCAATTCGGAAGTGTTGTTCGTTGCGTATACTTACCTAAAATGACATCATCCTTTCCGAAGATGAGCTTTTAATTGACTAAAATGCTAAACATTTAAATTGACTAAAACAGCACCTTTCCACTCATATGCTCAATTTGATGGGGATCGGAAGTGGGAATTCCAAAGTTCGATGCAAAACCTTTAATTATCCAATTGTTGATCTCTGCCAAAATGGCAAGAACGATTTCCTGAGTCGAATGTCGACGTTGTGAACTGAAAACTAAACACGTTTAGTTAGAATTGGCTGGATGGCTTCTGACATTTGACAAAAAAAAAAATTTTGAACAGTCAGCAAATTTTAAATAAGCATGATCGAAAACTGTACAAGTTTGCTGTCTTTGAAATGTATCGAATCTATTTGATGCCTGGTGCCGGGGTTCAAAACATATTAAAGGAACAAACATGCGTACACACACGCAAGAAAGTTGCCTCGTAAACCTATCTTTCCTTCGTTTGGTTAAACTATATATATATCACAAAATGCATGGACNAAATGTTTTTAAATTGAAGTTATATAGCAAGGAAAGATAATTTAAAGCATGTAAATTTTGGGAATGATAATTTGAAAATACGCCAAAGTAATGTAATGCAGTGAAATCGTAGAAATCATCATAAATATTTTCGTATCAATTTTGATAGCTTTTTAGATAAATATGTCATCTAAATATTTAAAAAAATATTTTTTTTCGTAAAATATTATGAAATATTGTATTAAGCATTTTGTATAAAAGCAGTTTTATAAAATAACTGAAGAAAATGATAAAAATTTTTGTTTTGTTCTTAAGAATTTTTTTACATTTCACATAACATATTTCCAGTCGCAACCACGCAAATGATAAAGTTTTAAAGGTTTGAGAAAACATGCCGGGGCACGACATGATGCAGACCAACATAAAAACCTTTTTGCCTTGTGCTGAAGGGGTTTCTTCGGGGGTATTTCCCAATCATCCAGGCCTTGAGTAGGGG
>NQII01005702.1:37278-106400 GCA_002778355.1 Clitarchus hookeri | reverse complement strand
AAGAGGGGAAGCCTGTGTAAGGAAACAACACCTCGTACAAGGGGGAGGAGAGAACTTCCTTACGGCGAGCAAGGCTCTGAAATCTCCCGTCTGGCGTGCCCCCGTAGCATCCCGCGGCCCCGCAAAGAGGAAAGTGCACAAGTGTTAACTTCGGAAATTCATTCTCATCTACTTGCGGTAAATGCTTCCAACAAGCTGTTTGATTTACTAGAGACGAAACTTTCCACCCAGACATAGATAAAATGTTATTTGTTTTCCGGCGCTCGAATAAATACTCCACTTAATCTAGAGAAGGCGTGCAGAAACATATTCTGTGTACGAGACTGCTTGCGCCACGGTATTGGCCAAACATGTAACTCCTAAGTAAAACCTTCTTAATTATGACGCTATTAACATAATAATTTGCAGTTAGTTTACGTATTCCAGCCCAAAAGAAAGCTAATAAAAACCGAACAATTAAAAAAAATTGTTACCTGTAGTTATGTAGTTTTAAGAATATCGTCTACATCTCGATATGGTTCAGCATTAAGTTGCTAAATTTGTTGTAATTCACACATAACAACCCAACGACACAAAATTTCGAACCTAACGCCTAAAGATTGGTTTGTTTTCTCAAATTAAAAATCAAAGATATGTTAGTGCAGTAAAACTCCTAAAATATGTTTAAAATTGCTAATATTACACTTATTTGCGAAACGTTTTCCCCAATTGTTCACTTTCACATATTTTGTTTTCGCGCATTTCTTAGGGGCGGCCAGAAAGCAGCAAAAATTTGAGAGTTTTTATGTCTTAGAAAACTCTTTGTAGTGTCCTCGTCTTTTCCACGCAGACAGTAAGTTTATTAAAACATAATTAAACTTACCTTTACGCACTAATCCGTTACATTCAATTTGACTGGTAATGTGTAAAATACTGAAATTAGTGTTTTTCATATCGCGAATATTTTTTTTTACAGTGATAACTTATTTTCGAAAAATTGACGCTGGAAACGTTAACCCTGTCACACTGACTTTAGTTTGTGATTTCAAGTGTTGCAGATAAGGATTGTTTTCGACACTTGCTGTTCTTAGTTCGACACGGCACCTGTTATCACTGGTAGGCTTTGTTTGGAGATAGTAACGTGAGCCATTCATAACCCGGAACAGAAGCATGGCTTAAGATATAGTTGCATATACAGAATATCACTGGGCTTTGAGCTTCGCAGTGCACAGCGCCGGCCAATCGTAACATTACTGTGCGTCATGCACACAATGGTCTACGATGGGTCTGCACTGAGGGAAAAGCTTGTTTCAGCAAAGAATGTATCGTTGTTGTATATGGCTAAACAAATATACACATTTGATGCAACTGCAAAGTTTGTTCCCAGGCAAGTTTTTTTTTTGGCCTAACATAAATGTTTCATCAACATAAGTGGTTATTTTGTTAGATGGATGAAACAATTTTTGTAGCATTTTAAGTTCTGTTTATTCAAGAAAATACGTTGCTAGAGTGCCTACACATTTGTTTGGCCATAAACAAAGAAGCATCTTCTTGGTTAGAACTAACCTTTCTCCCTGCGTTAATGATAGAATGTAGATTTAGAATGCTGGTATCAATAAGTAAATACGGGGCAATTCAAGAGAACTTTCTTTCTTAGCAAACCTTTATGAGAAAATACCTTTCGTTACCTTAGGAACTTTACCTTCGACCGTGAATTTGCACGTTTAAACACAGCGTGAGACGTTACGCCAAGAGAGTTTGTAGAATCAATAACTTATTCAGACAAGTGACTTTTGGTTAACTGTCATAACAGTTAGAATAATTATATTTTAAAAATATAATTCTTTATACCATTTTCTACATTTAAACGTAAAGTGCAAATATGACCCATAATCTCATAATTACCTTCAATCATCATTTTCTTAAATTTGTTTTTGAACTTGGCGTGTATTTATTGTAGGTAAGAAATTTTAAATTTTTTATGAAATTATTCCTTGTTAATCAACGAAGTTAATTTCAGGTGTCATAGACATTTGGTAAAGAAATGTGTTCCTTAAAACCTCAGATTTATTATGTTAAAAAAGAAGTCTCGTAAGTTACGTGTGCACGGTATATGATTTCCCAATGCTCCTCACTCTCCGGCCCAGTTCTGCCGTGAAACGCGGGCAGACGTCTGGTTGTGACATGGTGAAACGGCGGAGGTGGAGGGTGGAGGGTTTGTATGTATCTTAGCCCCGCTTTCCCTGCCCCCTTTAACGGGGCGATTTATATTTTTCTGGGGCGCCTCGCGGCAGATATAAATTTCTCATAACGGGCGGGCGGTGGCGCCACCTGGAGAGCATTAAGGACCGACCCGCGTGGGGCACCCTCCGATATTGGTCGCCAGGGGTCATCTCCGGGTCAACCGCGAGCGGCATGTTAACACTCTCTCTCGCTAGGGCACGGGGCTCACTGCTGGGACCAGCGCAGTCGCTCCCATACGTCTTGCCGAGCCTGCCTGCATGTCTGCCTGCCAGACTACCTTCCTGCCTGCCTGCCAGACTGCCTGCCTGCATGCCTGCCAGATTACCTTCCTGCTTGCCTGCATTTCTGCCAGATTACCTGCCTGCATGGATGCCTGCATATTTGCCTGCATGCCTGCCTGCATGCCTGCGTGCCTGCATGCATGCCTGCATCATGTCTGCCTGCCAAACTGCCTGCATGCCTGCATGTCTGCCTGCCAGACTGCCTACCCGCCTGCATGCCTGTCTACCAGATTGCCTGCCTGCATGCATGCCTGCCTGCATGTCTGCCTATCTGCATGCCTGCATGTCTGCATGCCTGCCAGATTGCCTGCCAGACTGTCTGCATGCCTGCGTGCCTGCATGCATGCCTGCATGTCTGCCTGCTAGACTGCCTACCTGCCGGCCTTCATGCCAACATGCCAGATTGCCTGCCAGATTGCCTGTATGCCTGCCAGACTGCCTGAATGCATGCCTGCATTTTTGCCTGCCAGACTGCCTACCTGCCTGCATGCCTGTCTACCAGATTGCCTGCCTGCATGTCTGCCTGTCTGCATGCCTGCCTGTCTGCATGCCTGCCTGTCTGCATGCATGCCTGCCAGACTTTGTTCACGTGCAAAATGTTTCTAAAATACGGGGACAATCTTCGGCAGTGTATTCCTGGGGATAATATGAAACTATAATCTAAGTACCTGTTTTCTCGTCAAATGATTATTAAAGTATCTGTGCGCCCCTGAAAAATCCTAATCTAAGTTTCCTTATCCTGCGTTGTGATTCGCCTGCCTGGTTTGCCACTCACGATCTGTTTTGGATGTTCAAAGTGAATTATCTCACAAACGGTTCACCAGACATTCTTCCGACACGATTATCTTTTTTGTTAATTTAGACGTGCTGATTCGCCGGTTGTCTTTAAGAATTGCATAGAGCGTGGTGTGATTTAGTATGATGCAAACACGGGCTATTGTCAGCCATTCACAAGAGCAAGGGTTATGATATTACCGACCGCGTTTTTAGAGGTGTAAGATATCCATATACAAAACGCCATTCGCCTCTTTGTTTATTAATCATAAGTAGTTTCTGTACTTTCAACTGGACGAATTTTAAAATTAAAATTTTGGCGGTACGTATTTCTCCGAGTAATCACGTTAGAAAATAAGTTGTACATGCATTTTCGTATTATATTTTTTATAAGGAATTGCCTGCCGAAGTCTGCCCCATGTTTTTAGAAACACTTGGTATATGCCGATCACGCCTAACTGACAGAGCGGAAAAAATGTAACAGCCAGTCAGAAACCGTTCTGATTTTCTGCTCAAGCCACGCCTAAAAGTTGAGATCACGCCAAATTTCTGTTCACGGAAATAGCAGACTTCGCTAAAAAATCCCCAGAAGTATGTTGTTTCGGATATTTTACATAGGTTATTCGCGGTATATTCACACTTTCTGAATCAAAACTTTGAAAATCCCCAGAAGTATGTTGTTTCGGATATTTTATATAGGTTATTCGCGGTTTACTCACACTTTCTGAATCAAAACTTTGAAAATCTCAAATTTGTGTACCGTGCTTGTTGTTTCCTTAATACGTCCTGTTNTCACACTTTCTGAATCAAAACTTTGAAAATCTCAAATTTGTGTACCGTGCTTGTTGTTTCCTTAATACGTCCTGTTATACGCATGTTAACTTTAAAGCATCTATATTAGATTTAATTACAATTATATATATATATATTGTAATATTTAGTTTGTAATAAATGCGAACAAAACAGGGAGAAATTCGGTGTGTTGGAAATACCAAGTTGGAAATGGTTCTCATGCAAAATATTATTTAAACAAGCGCGCTAACGAATACGGTGCGTTGTCCTTTTGGTGTAATTTTTTAGACTATGTTCAGCTTTTGTTTGCACGAGGCGGAGAATAGCCAGGAGGTATAACTTTAGCAGGGATTCAGAAATGTTAGAAGTGACCGTGAACGGAATAAAACATTCATTTCTAGGTTAATGAACGTGCATTGATGCAATATTATACCGGATGTTTTTGAAGAACACGGACAAAAACGTAAGACAAAAATGCATGTACTCTTTTCCCTAAAATAATTTTTAAGGGAGATGCGCATCCCACAAAATCTAAATTTAAAATGTCTCTTTTTTTTTTTTTTTTGCGTGTTGCCTACATGTTGAGTAACACATATTCTGCTTTGAGAGTTAAGCATGGCTTTCTCCAAAACTGTTCACTTCGGAGTGTTCCGTGAAACTACAGATTTTGTTAATTTACACGTGCTGATTCACAAGACTTCCTAAAATATCGTGAAAAATTTAGGGTTACGAAGTTTCATTAAGCCTCCATTTTCACCATGGAAAGGGGTGGTATTGCGAACTTCTTTCCAGAGGTGTAAGATCTCCGTTCTACAAAACACCATTCCCTCCCTGACTTGTTGGTTAATTGAAAGTACTTTATGATATTTTAAAAGAAAATCATTTTAAAATTCGTTATTTTGGGGCACATAACTCCATCAATAATCACTTTAAGAGAAAAGTGATATACTATTAAAAACAACTATGGTAAACTTCCTGTGCTGTAATGGAAGTATTTAACGTATATGTAATATAAAATAATACCACATATCAGGCTACAGTAGAGGGATTATCGGAACTTTTACCCATCGGGACCTGGGACCGAAGCGTTGGAGCTGTTCGTGCTCTGTCATTCCGGTTGGCTGGCGGTCATCTTGGATCCATGTAATCTTGGCATTGACTTTTGACTTCACCGGTGACCAGTGACCTTGAAAACCCCAATAACTAGGAAAAAAAATTCTAAAAAATACAAATTTATTTTCAAAATTTATTAAAAATGTTTTATTAAAATTATAAAAAAATTATTATTATAATTATAAAAAAATTATTATTAAAACTTTATTTAAAAACATTACAATTCCGAAGGTCCTATCTCCCCTCCCCCAACACCTGCCCCAGGGACTGACCCTCGCCAATTACCATTGGCTGTTTAGTTGGCAGGCCTCCATCCCCACCGCTACCCTATCTAATATATATAATTCCCCAATTACCCCACACCCACCTCCAATTACTCACCTTGGTTCTACAAATCTGTAGCGTTCGCACAACCCCCTAACGATATATTTAATTGCCCAATTACCCCATCCCCTCGAACCCCCCGCATATGCTCATTCCATCGTATGCAGCAATCTCGATAGGTTTCTGGTTTGCCATTTGTTTATTAATTACTGGGGGTGGCAATCTTTGATTTCATATGTTTACATTTTCAAGACCTGGGTGGCGCTTGTGTATTAATTACCAAATACCTGCCAGGCAGAGCTAACTTCCCCATTCAGCCACTAGGTGAGCTGACGTTCTCTCTTACCTGTACTCAACACGCCATCTTCTTTTTTTCGTTTGCAATGTTTTTATATTTTCAAAACCTAGGTGTCTAATGTATTAATTACCGATCTCGTCACCAGGTGAGCTGCCTATTTAGCCACCAGGCAGTAGCAAATTTTGTTTATTTATTAAAAATATATGTGGTCCTTTCGGCACCCTTCGTATTGAATTCTATTTTCAACACATAGGTGGCCGTGGCATTAATTTCTCTGCCAGGCGAGATGCAAGTACCCGCTCATTCTATCGATTCAGTAGCAAAGTTAGCTATCGGCACACACATTTGTTTCATAGACATAAAAAAACTGTGTTTTTTCTTCCTATATAAAAATTATTTTTCCAATCAGAGTTATACTTACTATCCTAATTTATTAAATCAATAATATTTGTATAAAAAATTTTTATTTAGACTGATCAAAAATCATTTTTCGTTTAACTGCTAATTAAAATACCATTGAAATTGAGTATTTATTCTGTAACTTCTCACATCACCACTTTAGTCCGAACAATTTTTCACCCTCGCTTTATCTCTAACCACTACCTCTCTGGTTTCCAGCATTGTCCGCCAGAGCGTGCCGGTGTGGGGAAAGTATATAATGGGAACAATGCCGACCCTCGGACAGTTTCTCGTCTGTTGCCAGAGGTGACAGATCGCTCTCTCACCCCTCGTCTTTTAGCATTCTGACTGGTAAGTTCAGATATTTAATTATATCAGGTTGCAGGATATTATCAAGAATGAACGTAATATGCATATATTTACCCGCGAAATAACAAATCTGCTCAAATTTGGAGTATCGGTTTGGGCCTGCTAGTCTCTGGAGGAATATATAACCTCACGAAATACGGTAGTAGAAATAAGTTTTTTTTTAAATTTATATATTTAACACTTATCTAATTAGCAAAGGCGTTAACTCAGTACCCGTTACGATACTGCAACACTTCGTTTAGATTCACCAAATGTATTCGAAGACACGAAAAGTATGAATGTTGGAATAATGCAGATCGAGTGACATAAGAGTGTTCAATGTGGCATGGCAATTGCTAGGCGCGATAACTTTCAGAGGCATGCAAAACATGCGTAGTTGTAGGACCTTCACCTGGCAAAAACCGTCGTGTTGTCTCCTTCGCAACAGACTACGAGTGTACTTCCCACAAAACCAAGGGTTCAGGATGAGTATCCACCATCGTGCCAGCAACTGTCTCGCCCAAGAATCGTGGCAGGGTCTGGGTTGGTTAATGAGAATGGTTTCGTGGAGACCCAAACTGCGTTCTATCACAGTCTAAAAATCTATGCCCCCACAACGAGAGCAGATTTCGAAGGATATTTGCAGAGTTTAACTCAAATGGGGGAAAATATCGCTGTTGGTTCTCCACACAAACACACCAGCAATAAATGGTAATATATGGCTCGAATGCAGCTTAGCAAAACCGACCCATTCAACCAAGGGATTTTATTCGAATCTAACAGCAGGATAACGAATGTACTGTAAAATTTCATACTGGAAATATATATCACGAGAAAAGCATAAAAAGAGCGTGTTTCGTTGTAGATATTAACTAAATATCAATCACTGAACGAGCCTTCCCCTCTTAACAACATGCTTTCCCCCTTTCAGAAAAAAGGTTTGTTGAAATTTTATATTGGGAAAAATCACGTTCAATGTACAGATGCGTTATGCAACTTTCTATAAAGTTAGTATAACTCGAAACCCCCCCAAAAAAAGAGTTAAAATCACTTCGCTACCTTCGCGGTATGCGATATGCACAGTGAAGTATCCCATGCATTACCTCGCCAAGGCATAGACGCTCATCATTAAAAAACATTTCCTCCCAAGTTTAAAAACACTACGTTANCCATGCATTACCTCGCCAAGGCATAGACGCTCATCATTAAAAAACATTTCCTCCCAAGTTTAAAAACACTACGTTAAGAAATTTAGAGAGCGGGAAAAAAAATATATATATGGTTACTCCACGTACAGCGATATTTCTAGCTCCAAGTGTCCAGATATAAAACTCCTTTTAAACGTAAATAATGTACATATAGTAAGTTTAGCGGGGGAAAAATTTATACATCTTGAGAAGACACTAGCGTAGAGGTACACCAACCACAAGTACAAAACCATAAAAAAACTGTTTCCTTCGGCAAATAAAATTCCTGTATTGTCATACATTCGCATGGGCTCGCTCCATTAGGAGACATATCTGATCCATGGCCTAACATCTCCGTCCTCCCCGGAAGAGTCACACGACACTGCTGCGTGACCTACGCTGAGTAAAAAGTGACATGCGAACATGTGTATGCATATGTGTGCGGTCTCTAATCCAGCAGGTGTCAATAGTTTTCACTCTTAATGAATAAAGCCAACTAACACACAGTAATATCCCCGATATGCTAGTCCACCATGCAGGTTTTTACCACAATACGAATTCCAGCAAAGACACGCGCATACAGCTCTCATTCACCTCCTGTCGACCTCGCTGAGACATAGAGGGAATTACTGCACAAGAGCGAAAAAAAATTACAGCATATTGCAGCCAGTGCATTACGAAGGCCATAAGATTTAAGAGTTATTTTAATCCCTTGAAAATGCTATAGAATTAATTATGTGTACAAATATTTTTGTAAATAAATGCTGGCCCGAACTACCTTCGATTTTTTTGTATAAAAATCAAATGTGATATTTTTTATTAATTCCGGTGATACGAAAGATATTTTGTGATGCTATAAATATAAGAAATAAGAGAAAAAAATGGTACATTCTCTACTCGGTCATACGTCAAACTCGCACACAAACACGCACACACAAATATCCCGAAATATCCCAATTTGCAAGCGAGATTGATAGACGCATTAAAACACTATTTAAAAAAAAAAGCTGACTTAAATACGTGGATATGAGTCCCATTACAGAAGTAAACAAGAGACACTTGCAGTCTTAATTAGAGCTCGCGCAAACGTCCAGCCGCGCTGCGCCAGCTGCTGAATTAGACTTTGCCCTAGCGCACTGACCTCTGGAGAGCTGAGCGGAGGCCGCGGGGAGGCTTGTCGCTCCAGCAGCTTGTTTTATTTCTCACACACGCCAACTTTTATTCATAGGATAATAAACACAGATCTATGCACGCACGAGTAAACACCAAGGGAGACCCATATTCAGGAGGACCCGGGTTCGATTCTCGACTCGTCCCGCCCGAATTTAGGTTTTTAAATAATCACTCAAGGTGAAAGCCGGTATGGTTTCTTGGTAGTGTCCTTACTTGTTTCCGTTTGCCCTAAGAACTCGCTCAGTCTCAAAATAGTATAAAATAAAATTTTATAATTATTTTGGCTTGCACATAACCAAGAAAATGTAATCCCTCGCTGACATTTTACGATAATCTAATATACAGTCACTAATGAAACATATTTACATATGTTTATTATAAGAGAGAGAGCGTTGCGCTATTTTCTCTCGCATCGAATCCATGACACCGGGCTTTCAGAATCACAAGTCATCCTTGTTTCGAGAAATTTAAACTTAAAAAAATATATAGTAACATGTAATACAGGCAAATATACACGTATTAACTTATAAAAAATAAAACTAAATCGCAGCACGTAATGCAGGCAAATATGCACGTAGTAAATTTTAAAAAAATTCGCTATATTGACCGAAAATTTTTATTTGGTATCAGAATTTCCTTGCATTTTTCAGGCATACCGAGATATCATTTTGCATTTTACAGGTATTTGAAGCTACCATTTTGAACCCGATTCTCTGTTGTGAAATCTTATAATACTAGTAATATATACCGAATCGGGTCATTATTATTCTATTCGTAACCAAATATCGAATCCTTTCATCCGTTGATGCATATACTTAGAAATATTTTCACGCCCACATACACATTTATCAATTAGTGTTAAAATTAATTCGGTGGGAGAGGGATTCTAACATATTATTCGATCCGCTCACTTCCGCAATTACGAATGTAAACCTCCTTTCATGAATAAAAAATTTAATCCATTTTCCGACGGAAAAACATAAGACATTTTTTCATAGATTATAATTAGGTAGTATATATAGCATACAAAAATATTAAATTAAGGTAAGAGAAAAAAGCCCCCCCCCCCCGTTCCGGTAATATTAAAAAATATGCCTACTAACGAACTTAAGATAATACACTTCGTGGCCCGAACAGTGCTACATATTTATATTTCCGAATCAACGATTCCGAGGAGAAAAGAACTTAGTTTTTTAAGTGGTATTAATCCTGCACCTTAAGAGGAAACGTCTATGTTAACACTCCAAGGACCTGATCATTGAAATGAAATGAAATCCTAATTCCTTAGCAATTTTTTTTTTTTACAAATACACAGTACGTGACCTAATATCAGAGCTGAATACTGATTCTGCAATAGTCCCCATTTATTTATTAAACTGCAGATAAACATACGCACGTTGGCAATATTTCAGCGCAGCCATACCAGTGTATCATTGACATACGGACGATAAATTGTATAAAAGCCAGAAGCGAGTGCTAACTCGACTATTATCGATGCTCGTTTTTGCGACAAACTTCGTGCGCCTCCATGATGCCCAGGAAGAGCTCTGATGCTTGCTTACATACTTGCGCTCTATCAGCCCCTCGTGATGCCACGGAGACATAAAGTCTCGCATTATGCAATCACATAAGCAATAAATTCGCAAAAAAATGTTAAATAAAATCGCGTTTACGCATTTGAGGTTTTTTTTAACCACATCAAATTTATAAACATATCAGGCTGCAGGAGAAATTATTGTCAGAAGGCCTACTGCAATTTGCAAAATTATGAAGATTTAGACATATCAGCACAGGCTCCCCATCGAAAACAGCACCCCCATGCCCATTTTGCAAAGATGTCCTCTTCCACTATGTCGCATAAGAGAGGGACCGCGGTGATGCAGTGGCTAGAGCTTTTATTTCCCATTATGAGTACGTGCACAGTATCCTTTCTTTTGTTCACATGTTTTCGCATAGGAGGTCCACCTCAACACCAGCCCATTCTTCATTTGGCCTCTTCGCCCCAAAACGACGAGACGGGTTCGATTCCCGGCCGGGTCTTTCCCAGATTTTCACCCTTTCATTCCTCAAAAATACCTCAAATCCTTTCATTATCCCTAGAAAACATCCCTCATTCCTTAAAAACATTCCTCATTCCTCAAATATATTCCTTATTCCTCAAAAAAACATTCATCATTCCTCAGAAACATCCCTTCCCCAGTTCGTTTGTCATAGAAAACTCAGGCGTCTTAAACAGCCCGAGAAAGACATTATACTTCATATTAAACAATATTACCCCTACCGCACGTACTCCCTCAATTTTAACTTCAAACAGACTCTTGCATTCGATTATATACACCCCTAAAATAATACATTTTTCATAAAAGCAGTGGGGTAAGGTTTAAGATGCACATACATTTATTTTCCTACTTTTTCTGTCCATTCAATATTTGCATTTCTCTGATTTTAGCAGATTTAGGATACTACATAATTATTTCATTCGATGTAGACCCTTTCCTTAAGTTCTCCGATGTTTGAAGATTTCTCCTTACTGCGCAAGGCAATCAAATGACTGAGTCTATCAACTAGGTCATTGGGGTCTTCAGGAAATATGTAGTCTGTGTTCTTGTCGTCTTATGCATTCTTCACAACACTTTTTCAGCAAAACCGATGAGATGTGGGAGGTCATCGAAAAAACCACTGCTGTTTTCACATCAACACTGCCATGATTATCGTATCCATGGCCCTTTCCTTTTTCCGCAACTCTTCGAGCCGGAACTCAATCTCATATACGTTGACCAAACTTTGAAAAAATCACTCAGATATGAATTACTACAACCTGTTTTAGTGACGGAATATTCTCACAGCATACAGCCAGCGGCGTCGCTTCGATTGTGATCAGCAGGGGTATTGACGGGGAGCATGTCATGCAAAAACCGCCTCCCATGAACCTTGATATGTATTGACTCGGGGAATAATCGTTTAATTACTATTGCCGTCGATACCAACCAAGCTCGGTGGAAAAACATCACTTTAAATACCCACGAAAAAAATTAATTATGAAAATTTTACTGCCGGGCATAATCACGATCAGATTATGAATATATGATTGTAAATATGCATCATATCGTTTTTTTAACCATGGCTATTACGTTCAGCCACATCGTCATGTTTTTTTAATAACGCCCTGGGATCCTTGCGCACTTGGATTAAAACTAGTCCTTGTTTACACGAGTAAAAGTTCTCAGCATTGCACCTCAGTCCTATACCAGAGATAAAGTAATTCTTTATTCCATTAAAATGACGGCAGCAACAAATGCAAGCCGTATTCCCGATGCATAAATAATTACAAACTTTTCTGTGAACACTGCGATGATCACCATCCCAGAGAACCACGAAACGTGGCGGTGGAGATCAGGCACCCTCTCTATAAGAATTATTTCGCACCGACACAAGACCGAACCCGCTCAATACGTCACACCATCCTCTCGACAACAGTTGCACTGCTACCAGAGCACACGCCTCCCATCAAGGCGAGCTGGGTTCGATTCCCGGCAGGGGTTCCATACAAGGCGCTGATTGGCGTAGTGGCATGCTGCTGGCCCGTGACGCCATTTTGCTGGTTCTCAGGCACTTGCGACTGGAGTTTGCCGTCTGGAAGAATATTTGTTTAATCTCTGTATGTTCACATATATTACGTCCTAATAAACTGTAAAATTTCGCAGTGCTATGAAATAACTGGAGAGCAATAAATATCTTTCAATGTAAAATTTAGCAAAAAAAAAACTTATTTATTGTTATTTCTGTAGTTCAATGCCAATGGTGTGGTGAAACTGAATTCGGATTTTGATTGATTCTCCATTGCCTACAATGAAAACGAAAAAAAATATAACCAAGAAATGAAGAACAAAATATATGGATGAGAAACGCAAATGCAACAAAAATGCGATAATTAAAATAAGCACATGTATGGAACAAAATACAACAATCCAGTATGGCAACGAGCGATACAGAAACAAAATAACTGAGTTGAAATGAGGTGAGAGATTTGGGCGGCTCTTGACAATGAGGTATTGAGAGCCGATGTGGGTGAAAAAGGTGAGAATGGAGCAGCGCCTGAATGTAAGGGTGCGGAAAACGGGTGATCGCCTAGAGATTTAGACGGCTCTTAACATTGACGTCTTGAGTCGATGAGGGTGAAGCGAGGTGAGGATCGAGCAGCGCCGGAATGCAAGGGGTGGGGTAAACGGGAGATCCTCAAGAAAACCCGCCGGCCAGAAGCAATGCGAAAATCAGGGAGTGACACCGCCAGGAATCGAACCCGGTTCACCCAGGTGGGAGGCGAGTAGTCTAACCACTACACCACCGCTGCCCTAAAGAACACTGTAAAAACCTGCGATAGAATAAAATGAGTCCACTGTCTTAGAAGAGGAAATGTGTGTGTACACACTTGTGTATCAAATATTTGACTCTAACAACCTCCTCCATGCCCGCGTTCGGTAAGGTGGTTGGTTGAAGTTCGTGGTAAAGAACACTGCTGACCCTTGGAAAAGTGCAGTGTTTTGCTGTAAGTTTGAGTAAGTTTGGGGTTGCAAGATATTTCCAGTTTACACTTCCGGAATAACAGCATGATCTACTGCAAGCCTCCATACTAAAAAAAAACCTCTAAACTGTATCGAAGTGGATGGCAGACGACCGTGAAAGGGGACAGTGAAATACGAATTGACAAAATCTTGACTCTTGGAAAGATGACTAATGTGGAAGAACCAACTGAAGAGAATACCGTCGTAAGATCTGGCGACAGCTGCTAGCATATTNTGGAAAGATGACTAATGTGGAAGAACCAACTGAAGAGAATACCGTCGTAAGATCTGGCGACAGCTGCTAGCATATTTCCTGACAGCATGACATGCACAGCAGCGAGTTACAGAAAAACAGAAGCGAATGTTCGTTCTGTCGTAGGTGGTGCTCTTAAACCCCTGTCACAATAGCAAATGTTTCCGTCAAAATGCCTTAAATTGAGTTCTTCTAAGAAAGTTGAAATGCTGTCACNTGGAAAGATGACTAATGTGGAAGAACCAACTGAAGAGAATACCGTCGTAAGATCTGGCGACAGCTGCTAGCATATTCCCTGACAGCATGACATGCACAGCAGCGAGTTACAGAAAAACAGAAGCGAATGTTCGTTCTGTCGTAGGTGGTGCTCTTAAAACCCTGTCACAATAGCAAATGTTTCCGTCAAAATGCCTTAAATTGAGTTCTTCTAAGAAAGTTGAAATGCTGTCACCACTGGACGGCATTCACGAACACAGTCATATTTGTCTGAATAAAAGAGCGATAAATTTGAGTGTCCATGAAACATTGTATATATTGCACCAGTCCTTAAATTTATTTGGTGTCTGACGAGTAAAGCGAATCAAAATCGTCCACAAAAAAAAAAAACAACTTCTGACTACATAAAAAAATTGTGACCTGAAACTAGAAAAAATAACATTATGGAGGTAATAACGTTTGTAAAATTTATCAGGACACGAATACTCTTAGAAGTGCACACTGGACTATAATAGTAAAAAAAATCAGAGGCAATAAATTACATCACGCAGCACTTAGCTATAAAATGTAAAATTTAAATTTAGTTTAGAAGTAAAAATAAGTAAAAAAAAGTGGGCATTTCCCTCCCTGTAATGTACTCCATTGTCACACAAATGTAGTCTTCTACTTTCAGTGCTATGATTAAATAACACTCCCTCTTCGTTTGTCAAATAATAAACTGGCAGTGTAATAGATTTACAAACATTTTCGTAATTATTTGGCCTATTCATTATTATGAAAACATTTTGTGGTCATGCGTCGTATCTAAATGTAGTGCCAAATATATGTGTTATTGGGGAAAATTTTACAGTCCAACAGGGCTTTCACATCCTTCGTGCAATGCAGGATTACGGTGTACTTTAGAAAAGAGAGGTGAAACGGTCGCTTAAATAGCTTAAGTTAAACGCACAGGCCAGTAAAATGGCGTCAGTTGCTAGCAAAAGGTTGGAACACTGTTTGCCAATCAGAGCCTGGTAACCTTTTCGCCAGTCGGTAGCCCAGGCAATAAGAAACTATTCGCAGCAAGCATTAGCCAGTCGGACACAACGCCTGTTCCCAGAGCCTCATTCAACCAATCAGAGAATCCGCACGCCCACATCATAGGAAAAGCAAGGGTATTTGGCCTCTGTGTGATTATCTGTTCTGTGGCAGAATGGAGGAGCTCAGTTTTTCAGTTGAGAGATGCAGGCGGCTCTTAACAACGAGGTTTTGAGAGCCGACAGAATCTTGGAACACAACGCACTAAGAGAAGGGTTTGTTCTAACCAACAAAATATTTTGATTATATAGGTCGAAATATTTTTTTTAGTAAAGAAAATTTGTAAAGCGACAAAATTAGTTTTGTTCATCTAACGAAATACACTCTGTGCTAAGCGTAAAGAAATTAGACTGTCACCAAATGTTGAGTCGACTGTATATATTTGTTTGGCTACTCATTTGATTGTCTACGTTTCAAAATACAGCTCAGGAGTTTATTTTTATTTTTCGTGGCAATTGGGATAGAAACTATGTGTTTTCGTGGATTTATTGACACTAAACAAAGGTATAAACATCCTAACGAAACTATTTCAACTGGAAACTAAACAGTAAAGATGCGAAACTTGAAATAATTAATTACACATGTTGTTTCATATTTGAAAAGAAACTTTATTGTAAGTTACCTCAGCTGGGATTGTTAGAGCGTAACGCGCAGGTGCAAACTATCTAGTTAAGAATCTTGGTCGGTCTTGAAAATTTTTATACTAACCGAAACTGTATAGCGTTAGTAGAGCAAAAAAAAAAGTCTTTGTTTGCAACAACCATATCTTAGTTCGTGGCAGCCAAATAACAACAACAAAATGATTTGGTTTCAACGACGACATACTCCATTTACTCTAAACAAGCAATAAATTTGAATGCGCCGGACAAACTTTTTTTTTTCCATCAGCATAGCGTCGCGGGAAGAGCTGGTGCGTAGCGCATGCGCAGTAACCGTGTTATTAGCCGCCTGCGCCGGAATGGGAAATGAAACAAGACTTTCCCGTATTCGCTCTGTCCTCTGCGTCCTTGACCTAGCGGTATCGACATTCCGACCCCGCATCGCCGCGGAATCACGAAGGCAGGAGTCCAGCAGCTACGTACTGCGTCCCCCCCCCCTCCCNAGATCGGTATTACGAGAATAGCACTTGGTCGATAGCGTCGAGTTCTGTGCGAGCACAGTAAATTAAACTTACCGCTGAATTTATTTGTGTTTGCTTAGACATGTGTTATCAATCGTACATCTTCTTCACTGACGTAGCCAGATATTTCTAATGACGAAAGAGGGGCAGGGTGGCAGGTTTACACTGATGCAGGAAATGTAGGACAACTAATCATTAGAAATATAAGACCAAAATTACGTAGCAAGACAGTAAATGCTTCATAGCTTACAGCAAGTACATATTTTATCACAATTAAAATTGATTGATAATTTTAAAACTAATTGTAGACAACCCAAGGGGAAATTAGAGGTTCCAACTTCCAACCCTCAAAACTTCCGCACCGGCCTACGCCCCTGTCTACATATTTCCCTATATAAAGCGCTGTTTTACGATAAAGTGTTTTATACGTAATTATTAAAGTATAAGTATTAATAAAACTTTAATAAAATTCCTTGTTAAATTTAATTTAAACTACAAAACAACAAATCAACGGTTACATAAGTACTCAAAGACATGCTATGTAAAATTCGCTGGGCAAGGGTTAATCCAGAATATATTAGCATCCTACGTTCAAGAAATAACTGAAAATCACATAGTTTTAATGTATATTCTCATATCATGTATTGTCTAAGAGGTGAAAATGAACGAAACTCAGACATTTTTTTTATTACGTTATATACACCTCACCGACATTTTATATCAGACGGATAACTAACAGTATGCTTAATGGATAGACTAACATGAATTGTATTAAGTTCGTGTACGGTCGTCCATACGTCTCACTAAGTGTAATATCGGGTGCGGTAAATTATATTTGCTTTTTTTTTTTTTTTTTTTTTTCTCCAAACAATGATCGTTTTGCATATAACTTAAGTAATTTGGTCTTATTGTGGTGCGTCTGTGTATTTGAGTGTTTGAGTGTGTTTTGCATTTATAAACGTTTGAACGGATTTACCAGCTTTTTTTAATTCTGGTACCTACATACTCAAGTCATCTTAGGTTTGACTTCCAGCTATTCATTGCAGTATGCTTACTATTTACGGTTTTGTGAAGTTATAACTCATAAATATTGTCCTAAAAGTAATGAAATTAATTACTATCGCGGGTCCTGAATTTCTAAAACAAGGATTAAGCACATGTGGGAAGTGTGATTATGATTTAGTTTCTTAATTAAAGCCGGGATAAATGTCTTATACTAAAAATTAACTTTCGAGCAGCACACGTGCTAAATTAAACTAATTGGGAACTGGTTGCGAGTGAAGCGGAGAATGAACTGTGTCGTGTGATATTGACGACGACGCAGAGGATAAACACTCTCTAAGTTGCTTTCGTAGTTAAAAAAAAATGTTTCTACACGAATTCTGTGCACAAGATCTGGTCTTATGTCTGTAAATTTTCAAGAGTCCGAAAACGTTGTTTCGAAAAATGAGATGAAAACTGAATGCACAAGGAGGATATAAATATTAATTAAGAATCTCTCCTCATTACACAAGGGTTGTTGCTAGGGTGCCACTCATGTTATAACGCTGAAATGTTANCTTGTAATAACGCTGAAATGTTAAGAAAACCAAATAAATATTTGTACTTAATTATATTTTTCGTACGTTTTCCAGAATAATTAAAAGTTTGCACTAAATGTTATGTTGAAATTGTTGTTGGTGAGTAGGAAATGCCGTCTACTTTGTAGAAATAACGAAAAACTGGTTTAAATATGTTAATCAATTATGAGATGTTTATAGGCGAATGTTAAGCCATATTAAAGTTGTAAATTATTTTTATGTGCACTATAAAAATTGTAATGCGAATGTAAGTAAAGTTATTAACTAGCGGAAATACGACAGTAGCTAACGCAATATTGTGAACTCCTAAATTCCGACTTGCATACGTGTTCGCATTGCACAAAACGTTTAGTAGAGGAGGGAAGGGGAAGCGTTCCATGCCGGCTTGTTAGTGTTGCGATGGGAACGTTTGTTAAACTTCGTTCTTGAAAATATGTAATATTAATTAGTAACTGCAAATTAAAGCACCCACCTTAGGAAGCAGCGAAATATGAGAGCCTGCAGAACTGACCTACGACGTCCCACCTTAAATAACACCTCACATAACAATATTAATGTGTACAGTATCCACTCGTATATACCCAAATACAGCAATTTCGACGCATTCCTAAACATTAAAAATAATTTTAATTTTGAACCAATTGTGCGTGAAAACTTGGAAATAATATTATAATCTCCTCACTTCCCGTTAATAAACGTTACTTTTAACAAGCAGTCAGTAATTTTTCGACGATGTTTCTATATTTATGAATAACCAACTTTAGTCATCTAATATGTATTCTCGAAATTTTAACAGTGTAAACAATTAAATTGTTTCTCTGCCTGCTTATCTTCTGCGTAAATTTATTTCTTTCAAAACATAAATTATTATTTAAGCATTTCGTAAAATTGTATATTTTTTTATGCTTCATTACTTGATAACTTTGATAAAACAACCATTAAAAAGCTTTACTGGAACAAAATATGTTTCATATTAAAACACATAAGCTATATTGCAAATCTGCAATAGTTTGGTTTTGCTACAGCTAAGCATCCCGCATACAGTGAGGTTCGTATATGATCGAGGAAGGAAGAGGCCGGAGACGATATAAAGTGAATCTTAACAACACTCATCTGGAGTGATGTTGGAAAATCATTGCAAACCAAAATCAGGATGGCTAGACGGGAGTCGAACCCGGGGTCCTCCCAAGTTCGAGTCCAGTCTGTTTTCACTGCACCACCTCGCTCGGTCAGATCATTTATTTCTGACTTGTACTTGGAAATTTGACATCGTATGACAAACGCCCGTAGTTAAAATTCACACCACAAATCTCGTGAAAACTTCAAATGTACACATTTAGTGTAACGTCTTGCCGGATTTCACAACTTGATATCCGCATATTGTAAATATCGTACCAGTTTTATTTACTTTCAGTTTACACTCTGTCCACCAATTACCTTCTCCTTTATGAATTTATATTTGAACACGGGCGTACCGTAATTTCGCTACTCACTTTGTAAATGTGCATGTATACTGGAGAACGAAATGAAACTGGGTACTACTTTTCACTTAACAGTAGAGATGAAGGTATATCGGGGGGAAAGGTAATTGATTCCTAGTATTCAACGCACTCTGCGAATGTCAGATACTTTCGTTCATTATTTGCTGTCGTGTGTGTATGCATTTACTATGCCGTTTCTCTGAGCCAATCAGAAATTAGACTTTTTAAAACCGAATCTTTATGGCTAGTCTTCAGAGAGCCAGGAAGAGTAAAAAATTAATGATCCAATCATAAAAGGATTAGGACACTACAGCGTTTTGAATATATTGTCATAACATGTTGCTGCTCTTCATCGCTTTCCTTGCCCCGTTCTGCTTGCGAGACCGAAGAAATGTCAGGCGAGTCAAAAGTGGGAAGCGGGCAGTGATTTACAAATGCGAGCCGCCGCGTGCCACCGCGATACGCCTGTAGCAACTCGTGTGCCTTTGACCTTAGCGGATTGAATTTCTTAGGTTATCTTTGAGAAAGAACGCTGGGTTCAATGCCCTACCTTCTCTCAGCGTATCTCCGGTTGTGGGGGACCTTATAGATAGGGCCAGTGAGACTACTTAAGCTGCAACGGGCCTCCAAGCCGACAGTTGACCACTAAGAGTTTGGAGGATAGTGCGACCTTAAGCTACAAGTGTGCGAAGACAAGCGAAGCGACGAGCCAGTAGAGCGTCGAGTGGTGACGAAAAGTGAGCAGTGGAACTGAAGTCAGCGGACTGTGGGCTGTGTGCATTGGGGAGAGAGACTGGTGGTAGGACTATGTAATTGAACTGCGTGTGTGAGTGACAGACATTTGGAAATATGGAAAAATATAAATTGATTATGTGTAAGTAATGTGTGCGATAAGGACTTTAATTATAACTGAGATAGACATAAAATACTGTGCTCACTGAGAATTACAGGGGTAATAGGGGAGTTAGATAGTTTGTTGTGTAAATAACAGCTGTGTAAATTAATTTAATTATCAAAAATTTAGTTCTTTTATTTTTTTGAAATAAGGCTTCTATCCATCACGACCTCGGATACGCCCCTATGAAATCTTGTAACAATAATTTGGCTCCTATAATTTCCGCAATNCTTCTATCCATCACGACCTCGGATACGCCCCTATGAAATCTTGTAACAATAATTTGGCTCCTATAATTTCCGCAATTTTTCAGTCTCTCTTTTTATCTGGTACTGAAAATTATATGAGTAAATAATAGACGTTCTCAAAATACACGAAACTCGTAGTAATAACCATTATGGTCTATAAGTAAGACGTATTTAGTTATTTCCTACATATGCCATGCACCACAAGTTTTATACTTCTCTTTACAAGAATGTATCGTATATTTTATTGAATGTTGAACTTGAGCAGGGCTTTGAAAAGTTGGAAGTAACAGTGAATGGACTGTACTTCTGACTGTACTCTCGAGGGTACTCAGTATCAATTCTTTACTTTGTTAATTATATGCCGATGCTTGACGTATGGAAAAACGCGTGATATTCACGTTACGGACAATATTTAAAAAAATCCTTAGCGTTTCTCCGAGTGCTAACCGTTTTGAGACGCTCTATGCTGTGTAGCTTGGGGGATTTAGCAAGCAGAAGTGAGGTGGAGTCGAACAGTAGTCTCTGTACCCGCGAGGACTCGTGCTGTTAAACTGCGGTGGTACGCTCTCTTACCTGCTAGTCGGGGCAGCGGTGGCGTAGTAGCCAGGGCACTCGCCTCCCACCACGGCGATCCGGGCTCGATCCCCGGCAAGTTCACTCCCGGATTTTTGCATGTGGGAATCGTGCTGGACGATGCCGCTTGCCAGCGGGCTTACTCAGGGCACTCCCGCTTCCCCCGCCCTTGCATTCCCGCCCCGCTCCATTCTAGGGCCTCACTTCTGTCATGATCGGGGATGACTGTCACCTACGGGTCCCAGCTGGAAAGACCGTCACTCGGAGGGTGTTGCCTTGCCCTGGGTGCACTCTCCACACGCCATTTTTATTATTATTATTATACCTGCTAGTCGATTTTCCATGCCGCCAATTAGATGAAGGCGCGTTGGACGCGAAATACGGGCGGCACGAGTCTTGTTTTAATTTATGTGTACGCTACGCCGGTAACACGACCTCAGAAGCCAGAGATAGGCATTCGTCACACGTTTTCCCCGTCAAAAAAAAAGTTGCGACACTGGGACTTGGGAGAAAAAAAACTTAACGATTTCATGCCTACTGTAGACAACTGTTTAAATGTTGCACAGGCCCGTTAAATTTGACCGGTTCTGTAAACTATCAGGGTCAGTGCCCCTGTTGTATTCCACGAGGGGAATGATTTTTAAACCTGGCTACTTTTCTACGTTACGAGTGGGTCGTATCACTAGGTACACCCGAATACCGCGAAAATATTTCACATCCAGTTGGGTTTCATCACAGTTAAGCTGAGATCCACTTTTGTGATTGGATGATCCAGGTATTAGGTGTCTGCCCGAAAATCACAGACGTGCCTTATCGGAGCTACCTTATTATGATTGGCCAGTCAGGTAAGAAAAACGTCTTCTCACCAAGACTCGCGGCCAATAAGCAAAAGAAAACTGATGGTGTGGCCGTGAGTATTGAAATACAGCATACACGGAAATATTTTCGTGGAATTCGGGTGTCCCTACATATCACTGATCACCGAACACTAAGCCTACAGTTTATTAGTTGCACCACCTGGTTTTTTCGCGGAAATATTTTCCCTGAGGCTAGACGTCAATATCCTGTGTGCCCACTGGCAGTCTTCATTTGGCTGTCGCCCGCTTGCCTTTGTATGAATAGAGTCTGTTACATGAATGAGCCAATCAGATACCGTTTCTCCGATACCGACCGTTCGTGATTTGCGGCCAGACAGCAGACAGATAAGACGCGTGAGAATTCAAATGATGCAATCCCGAAAGTGGTTCTGAACTAGTGTTTTGGAACGCAACTTATCCTGAAATATTTTCGCGAAAAAAAGGTGACCCTGTTTATTATTTGTGATAACAAAACATGTTATTTGCCACCATTAAGTACAGTGCTCAACAAAATGACTTATATTCAACACCGAAAAAACCTAATTTAATGTGGGAATGAACGGGTTGAAGTTTAAATGAATCAATCTCTCTGATGGGACGGTGGGAGAGCTCGCCTCTTTTCCTTCTTGAGAAACATCTTAATAGACAACCCTTTTCAAGGATAAACCGTAAGAACGGGTCAATAGGTAGTTAGCTGCATTGACGCTGTGGTTAATGAACTTATCGAAAATTCGTCTGGCTTGTTATATGCCGTCAGCTTTGTCGTTCTTATCTGAAGTTTCCCATCGGAAAAGGAATGGGGCGGAGGGGACGATGATTGGGTACTTCCCTCCGTTTCATGGCGAAAAAATGTGCTCCGTCACGGAGAGAAAAGATTTCTTTGTCTCAGGGATCGCCCAACTAAAGGTGAGATGCACATCACTGGCCGATACAACGTCATTTATACTGAATCGCCGAATATGTTCGCGAAAAAAACTAAAACAAACAATTTTGTGGCGTGCTTTAATGCAGTTTGTGTTCCTCATAGTTAAGGACACCCGAATTTCGTGAATTGATCTCCTCAAATGCTAGATTTCAATACTATACGGGAGTACCAGCAATTTTATTTTGATTATTGGAGGCGTGTTTCTTTGATAAGACATTTTACTACTCGGCTGGCCAATTAGTGTTAAGTTACTTCAATATTGTACATATGTGATTCGCGGCAGACACCGGAGGTGTAACACGGAAACCAACCAATCACGAAACTGCATTTGAGCTAGAGTGTTATGAAATACAACTGGTCGTGAAATCTTTTCACGAAAATCGGGCGTCCCTACTCATAGTTGACGGAATTATCGAAATTGCACGTGCTTAGATAATGATAAAGGATTGAAACCTCTGTTGAGTTAGTGACGTGTTTGCTAGGCACACTTTATGACATCAAGTTATCTCGGGAGTATTATAATTTATATTTTTTCAACCTTACTCCTTTCTGGCGACTACTGAACCCAGGCTTTCTCGCCTTACAACTTTTCAACACAGCTGACATGTGTACGTCACACTTACAATACAAGAATGAAGAAAAGTGAACATTTATATAATTTCTTTTGTAGGTACAATCCGCGCTNCAATACAAGAATGAAGAAAAGTGAACATTTATATAATTTCTTTTGTAGGTACAATCCGCGCTTTTAACAAACTTTTTCACACTGATTTATCATAGAGTCTGATCTTATACGTCTCAACTACCAAACGTCATGTGTCTCATACGTAATCCAGGCTTGTTTCTTCTACTCACTTCACAATAAACAGAACGGTATCAATTGCCCTGTAAGGAAGTATCTCTACCCACAAAAGCACATGTTTTAACACACATGGTGACCTGGAATATTTAACAACAACAAATGCAGCGGATAGGATAAAGCAGTTCGATAACTTAATGTCTTGCGAATTGTGTATATAGTCCACTATCGGTTACTTCCAACATTTCTGAAGCCCTGCCATANCGATAACTTAATGTCTTGCGAATTGTGTATATAGTCCATTATCGGTTACTTCCAACATTTCTGAAGCCCTGCCATAGTTCTACTTCCAGAATATTCCTCCGCCGCATGCAGACATAGTTTAACGAAGTCTAGAAAATTAAACCAAAGGGAGAACGCACCGCATTCGCGCTCACTTAGTGTAATTATATTTTGCATTAGAACTATTTCTTACCAAACATTACCAACGCACATATTTTCTCCCGGTTTTTATTCTCATTAATTATAAATAATGCATTGCAATTTATAGATATAATATAAGTAAAATAAACATTTCATAAAATAATAAAGCGCTTTTATGATAACAGAAGTATAAAACGCTTGTTAAAAATTACATATTTAGGAAACAAATAGACAGGTCATACTTGGGGTGATTTTTCAAAGGTTTGTTTAAAAAAGTTTGAAGAAACTGCGAATAAACTATAACCTGCTCGTGTTAGATAAGCATTTTGAAAGCACCGCTGCAGATCTGCTTTTCTCACCAGTTCTTATCATTTAGTCACATGTCACATCTACATTGTACTTCTCAATGTCTTTATTCTTGCGTCAATCAAGTGAAAAGGTTTAATTGTGTGAAACTTACAATGTTATAAATATGCCAGCCAGTACTCAAATTTCTATAAATCACAGAAACACAAACTTGATGTGCCATAAATTTAAACATTACATTCACATACAATTTAAAGATTTATAACCATTTTTCTTGATTCCCTACGAGCTTGTACCGGAGTCTGCATGGCGTGCGTGTGGCAGTCAGACCGGACTCATAAAACAAGTAAAAATATTAATAANACTGCGAATAAACTATAAACTGCTCGTGTTAGATAAGCATTTTGAAAGCACCGCTGCAGATCTGCTTTTCTCCCCAGTTCTTATCATTTAGTCACATGTTACATCTACATTGTACTTCTCGATGTCTTTATTCTTGCGTCAATCAAGTGAAAAGGTTTAATTGTGTGAAACTTACAATGTTATAAATATGCCAGCCAGTACTCAAATTTCTATAAATCACAGAAACACAAACTTGATGTGCCGTAAATTTAAACATTACATTCACATACAATTTAAAGATTTATAACCATTTTTCTTGATTCCCTACGAGCTTGTACCGGAGTCTGCATGGCGTGCGTGTGGCAGTCAGACCGGACTCATAAAACAAGTAAAAATATTAATAATTAATTTAAAACAGCTACCAATATTAGAGTGGTACCGGCATGTGACTAGCAGGGAGAAATACTTCTTATTCACAGACTACTTACAATTATTTATTTTCTTCCCTTATTTTCATTTTGTCAAGTAAAAATCGTTTAAACGGGCATTTTCGCAATTTATTGTGACGTGTGAAGACTCCATTGCAGGATGTTTAAAGCGGTATCGAAATGGGAAGTTCACCTTTAGCTTTAATCTTATAACGAGTTAAATAACTTAAAAAAATTATCAATAAATATAAGTTTCATTTTTTTACCATTATGTCTGACGGCTTGGAGGTAGTCTCTTTGTGTCACCAAGCTACTAGACATGAAAAAATGCGTGACCTTGGCATTGATTGTAAGGTATGCAAGGCTTTTTTAACGATCCACATATCTCTGCGACATCTCTCAGCGCGGATGTCTACCGAACAGAAATGCAGAGCAGCCTGCGCATCATTCGCACATCATTCTCATGGAGATGAGTTGCCGACAGAAAGCCTCCACGCCATTTCAGTGCAATGCGCATAGAAGCGATAACGTAAGCCAAGTGTCCGCCTGTGTAGCCATTAGCTCTCCTGCAGGCCAAGGGTACCATTCTGTATCGCATGACAACAAAAACTGCGCGCTATTTCAATTTTTTACTCTTAGAGGCGATATAGCACCGGATGCGCCAGCCAGCACCGTCCTTAAACTTCCCGTTGATTCTGTGCTTAATCCTNTCTTAGAGGCGATATAGCACCGGATGCGCCAGCCAGCACCGTCCTTAAACTTCCCGTTGATTCTGTGCTTAATCCTCATGACCTTATTGCTACAATTTATACATACACACTATCACAAACACTGACAATATTCGTTTGTATATGAGTTACATTAAGAACACTTTGTTGCTACATTCAGTACGGGAGAAATTAAATTTGGTGTAGATGGTATGTTTTTTCGTCAAAATAATAATTTTCGGCACAACTGAGACGTTCGTAAAATAAGAAATTAGATTCATTAAAGTTTTTCCTGTTAACGTCGCTTAAAAAATATTCCACATCATTCGTATTTGCGATATTAATTTAATAAAAAAAATAATCATCTGCCCGGGCAACGAAGTCATTACGCACACTTTCCTGTTCCGTAACAAATTTCTCACTTGACAACGCTGTATTACATCCGTGGCGTCTGACTGTACGCAGCGATAGTAACAAGCAAAATCAAACCAGGCTGAACTCTTCTTTTCAATACTACTATTTTTAAGGAACTGCTCTTTGCATTTGCCCGAGTGCAGCTTTAAAAATTGATTTAAATGTGTCTAACTCGTGTGAATATTACCGTGTTGAATTAATGAAATATTGTGTCGTTTGTGTCAGAAACTTCACACGAAAAAACTTCAGGTAAGCAAACACATTCCTCAGTTTTGACGCATCTCTACAACCTGATGAAGGCAAAAATTGTAACTTATAAATAAAAACAAATTTAGCCAAATTAAAACGTAAATAACACACGGCCAAAAATAAACAAGAAGTTATCCACATAACTAACCAGAGTACATACCTCTACATGGATGCAAATAATTTTCATGAAGTTTTTAAAAAGCTAGATGGTAGGTGGGTCTTGACGTCTCGTTGATAGCGATATCATTAAAGGCGCAACCGGAAACAATTGCAATGCTAGTGGGACGGTTACAAATACACGCGTATCTTACCTGGAACTCGAAAACAGAACTCCTCGTACCGTAAACTGGCGCACGAACCTACTTAAATACAGAGATAGGATTCGGAGAATCAACTTCGGTGTTAATCAGTCTAAAGTTTTGGTAGACTGGGCCTAGCAACTTCAAGCATCTATAAAGGGCATAATATCGAAAACAAGTGCCTGAGTCACTTAAATCGTGTAAGTTTACATGGCCTACAGTAGCCCTGCTTGTGTGCAGAATTGGGTGGAAATAAGTCGACTGGTTGAGATATGGCATAAAAGCTTTAGTTTCTCATTTGGCGCTATTGTGCAAAAAGGAGTAAAAACAGGCCATGTATAGGTATTTATGATGGGTCTAATAGATAATGTCAATATAGAAAATTCGGTAGAAATTTTTTTAAATTATATAATAGCTGTAATTAAATTATATTCATAATTTAAATTTAACCATTTTGATACAAAATGTTTGATCCACTTCAATTATGTCAGTGTGCACTTTGTGTGATTTCCATGATTGGCTCCCGGGATGTGGCCTAAACGTTGTATTTTATCACCTGGCACTATCTTACAAAAAGCCGGCAAAAGGTGATCTTTATAAGCATACTTGATGCTTCTAATGGCTTCTCTCAGCATACAAATTTTAATTGAAAGTTTTTACAGTGTCTTATATATATGAAAACCTTATCTAAATGTGTTATACGACAGCCGTAATGTAAAAAAAGTCAGACCCACTTAAAACGTGGTCTACTGTAGCTCTACCTACGAGGAAAGTTCGGTGGGAATGGTTGGTTGGTCCCGGACATATGATATGAAAACTCCAATTTTCCATGTGGTGCTATATTATTACTGTATCGACACATACTATCTTTATCATAGTTACTAAAATGTTTTCATGGTCGTTATTTTGAAATTATGTGACTACATCCTTAAGTCATATAAATTTAGATGGACTACAAAAGTATAACCTTTAGACTGAATTTGGTGGGTGTCAGACAATTGTTTCCCGAGATAGGTCAGAATGCTTAAGTCATTCGGACCGAGTGCACACATTTGTGTACATAACGTAAGTTTATATAATTTTTGGTCTGCACTGCACATTGCGAAGTGCAATGACCAATGATAAACCTGTCGGTAAATGATTCGCAAACCGTATTTCTGGTCTAGGTTTTAATTGGTTTATATTATTGCAGCCGAACAGCTCTTTGGCTGTGACAACGAAACAAGCGTTGTGTCTACTTAAGTACAGCACGCAACATAATTTTTTTTTTAGCAACTGAAACCGTAAATTACAGTGGGTTTTATAGGGTTAATCTTTTATATATTTCTATCTTCCAGAATGGTTGATAAATGAGTTTATACATTAGCGTATTTGATTATTTCATAGATGCTGCCAGCTTAAAAAGCTAAGGTGGAATTAGTTACATGGTTTCATAGATATAATATAGTAGTCTATAATGTTTATGTGGCAGTCATTTTGAAAATGATAGTCTGGCCCAATAAAACATGCCGGTTTACATGACGTACCAACTATAGTATTACTTCATTATCAAATTTATTAGGAATCGATTGATTGTTTCCCGAGAAATGACATTAAAGCTAAATTTTTTCATGTAGCGCTATCTTACATAATGGCGGACAATTGTCACTTGGTTTGGACACATTTAATGCTTGTAAAAGATACTTTCAGTATAAAAAATTGAGTCGGGACTTGTTAAATAGTATTGTAAATATTGCAAAAGAACCTAAAAATCTATATTTCAGAAATTCTGAAAATAAGTGGCTTATCCATTTAAAATGCATATATGAACATGGCTTACTGAAGTATTACTTATGTGCTGAATGTGGTAGGAATCGGTTAAGTAGTTACCGAGATACAACGTAAAAGCTTTATTTATAATGTTAAACTATCTTCCAAAATTGTAGATTAATAACCTCCTCGCTTTCTTAATTCTGTGCTGAAATCATGCACTGTCAAAGTACAAATAATTGTTTAAATCGGTTAAATGTTTTCCGAGAAGTAATGGAAAAGTGTACTATTGTCGATTTTCACTGTCTTCTATAATATCGAACCAATGAGATTATAGCTTTCTAGNTGTTTTCCGAGAGGTAATGGAAAAGTGTACTATTGTCGATTTTCACTGTCTTCTATAATATCGAACCAATGAGATTATAGCTTTCTAGTTTCAATGCTTATATATCATGCACTATCAAAGTACCATTTAATTGAAATCAGTTTAATAGTTCTCGAGATATGACATAGTGCCTCAATTATTTTTATTTCTGCCATTTTGAAAATAGGTACCCGGCGTGATCGAAAACAATAAAAGTCCGATATCATTACTAAATGCACTATCTGGACGTAGTTTGGTGAAATTCCATTTTGGTGTTTAAATGTTATTAGAAGTGGGCGTAAATTCCAAACAGCTATTCGGGTGATTGCAAAAGCCTTGCTTTCCTTCGGGAAGTAGGCTAAAGAATAATTAGGGACACAAAGTAATTGTCAGTGTATCTGTTTTAATGTCAACATTCACATAACATAACAAAGTTGGTGTTATTCTCAAAATAAAAACATCTGAAAGAATCATCTGCGTGTGATTTTCAACACCCGTAACATTTAAGTGGCCATCCATCTTTGCTCTGCTTCGCAGACGAGCGTTTTTCGAGGGCATAAACTTCAGAACTGCGGCCATTTAACGAATTTCGTACGTAAATTACCACAACTTTCTTGCGTGATGGCTTGCAGTTTCTTCACTCTTCAATTATAACTTTCCCATTTTTAACGTCTACGTCTCGAGTCTGCGAAACTCTCAGAAATTTCCTTTCCCATTTAGTAAGTTCTGAGCAGTTCTTTAAATTTTTTTAGAGTACTTACTGTAATTATATCTGATTTAAAAGGCGACCAACTAGTTAAGCTTATAAAATTTACTGACATTTATCTCACGTGAAATTCTATAAGTCCCAGTTTATTCTTAGGCCTAGGCTACAATTGACATGTAACACATACACATCGCAGTTATAACGACAAATACGTGCACAATAAAAGAACAGTGGCCTTCCTATAGTTGATATAACGCTTATCATATTCGTTTGTTAATGTTGATATTATTAGTAACGGAGAAAATAAGGTTGCAGTTTATAGTTGATAGCGTTTTCCCGTCAGACGTGTTGTTTTCGATACAGCTGAGACTTTTCTAAAACACTGAATTGGTTTCGTCACATAAAAAAACTTTCGTGCCTGCAATGCTACAGAAATAAACAAAAGGAAATGTCTGCCCAGGGGTTAAAGCCAATGCACACATTTTCGTGTTTCATGAAAAAAAATTGTCATCAAAAAACATAGCTTTCTATTAGCTAAATCCTGGCACACAATAGTAGTAACAAGCCATGTTACACGATGTTGAACTCTTCTTGTTAATAGTACTATGTTAAGGGAAGTGTTAAAAGCTATACGTGTATGCAGCCTGTATTGATATGCATGCCGTTTAACTCTTTTGGATATCTTTGTAATGTGTGTGGAAAATAATTGTTTCCGATTTAATTTTTATAGTTTTTAGTTAGTTGGTAATTTTTTTTAAGCACTGGTAACCAACGTTGGCAGAATGTGGTTTATTGGTTGGCATTATAAAATGACATATCTTGCCGACATTTACCAACGTTNCCGATTTAATTTTTATAGTTTTTAGTTAGTTGGTAATTTTTTTTTAAGCACTTGTAACCAACGTTGGCAGAATGTGGTTTATTGGTTGGCATTATAAAATGACATATCTTGCCGACATTTACCAACGTTTAAACATGTTACTAAATATTTGATTGGTGAATGACTGTGTGATTGCCTTTCTGAAAGAATGAGTAAAGAGATTTGGGTAACTCTTAATGTCAGGGTCTTGAGAGTAGATGGTGGTGAATTGAGGTAATAATGGAGGAGCGCTGGAATGAAATAGGCGGGAGAAACCGGAGATCCCCGTGAATCCCCGCTGACAAGTGGCATCGTTTTCTGAAAGACATAAACACTACTCTTAAAAGTGTTCACACAACCATAACATTATATGTTCGGCCGATGTTGTATTTTAGTTGGCAACCAACGTACAAATCATGTTGGGCCAACGTATGCCCGCGTGACATTTCGGCGTTGGGCAAACGTAATATGCCAACGTTGGCCCAATGGTATAGACAAATGTTGGGTCAACGTTGGCCCAATGGTAAGGCCAAATGTTGGACCAACGTTGGCCCAATGGTAAGGCCAAATGTTGGGCCAACGTTGTCCCAACCAAATTTTGCTACTGGGGTGTCTTCGCATCAAAAAAGATCCGTCCCTCTCAAAATTGCCACGTAAATAATGTAATTGTTACACGTGACGGTGGCATGGTAGCAAATTCTGCCCTTGACCTTTTTTGTACCCTCGATCATGTTATCACATTTATAATAACGCTTCAAAGAATCACTTACGTTGCCCGACAGAAAGCCTTGTCACCTCCACCAGTTACTCTACAATATTGTATCTTGCTGCCTCTCGTAACTGCAAATGTAACCAGCAACATCGAAATGGTTACACGCGCTCGCACAAACACCCGAAGTTGTCCTCATAGCGTCAAATACACTTCAACCCATCTGATTGTCTTTATTAAGTTCCCTCTTATTCACTTTCAAAGAGTGTAGATATAACATGGGAGTGCCGGTATATGTCATAATTGTTTACTAGTCCCTCATTCGTTCCATAAAGAATGGCGCAACACAGATCATGGGAAAACTATCACTAAAATGCCAAGTCCTGTCAGATTTGACAGATTTGACAGATTTGCTCGCATCTGCTCCTACTACCCCCACCCCCTCTAAATTTTCTATCATTGTCACAAATGACGCTAATAACTATTTTACGAAGTAGTGTAGGACATCTGTGCAAAAAATTCGTTTCTAACAAGAACTTAAATCTTTTAACCTCATGGAAAAAATAATATACCAAGTCAATTTTAAGATAAGCAATAAAAATATTATTTTAATATATATTTAAAATTACTTTTCCTCCGACACAGATATTATTGCATTCAGGACAGAACGTGTTCGATAATACCACCACTTTGTAAATCGAGTAACAATATTCACATGCAAGTTATAAATCGAAGTTGTTTAAGGCTCCCGCTTATATTGCAGCTGTTTTCCGCGTTCGTGGCCGAAAGGTGCAAGAGCGATAAGGGCGACACTGCCCCGCGCATCAAGTGCCCCATCGCCACTAACCGCAAGGCTCTGAACTGCAGTGTTCTCACTGTGTATACCTATGGGATTGCTCTTAACTGGAGTGTTCTCACTGCGAATACAAATGGGATTGCTCTGAACTGCAGTGTTCTCACTGCGTATACCTATGGGATTTTCAGCGGTGGCCCTAACCATTTATTGGTGGAAAGTATGTAGGAAGGTTCTATCTTACGCGTATATTTTGAGACACGACGCTTTGGAAATGCCATTTTTAGTAATTTTGGAGTACGCAAAATTGGTCTTTCTGATGTGCGTGATGTCTTGCAGGCACTCTACAACACATTGGACGCGTGTTTAACTATTTCGCAGATAAACATGCATTTCTAACATCCTGTATCGCAGTTCAAGCGCCAGGTAGGAGAAAGCCTTAAGGAGGCAATTTTTTTCCCGAAATTTAAAATTAGTTAATGATTTGTTTAGTGTACAGGCCGTACTTATTTCCGCAGTGAGTAATCCAATAAATATTTACCGTAAGCCAAAGAGAGATCAGACCAGGTATGACATGCATCCACTTCAAATCAATGCTTTTTCATATATTGTTTTTGTATATATTACAATGGTGTTATTTTATCCTATGATATTTCGTTGCGTACCTTTCGAGGTATAAAGGAAGAGTTTTTTTTTTAGCGGAAATGCCATAAGACAGGAAGTCATGAGTATACTAAAAAGCTAATTTATGCTTTGGCGTTGAGCAGGAGGAGGAGGGATAAAGCGGCAGATATGAGCAAAGTTTGAGTACATATGGTCCACTCCACTCTGCCCAAAAGTTTTTGTGTTGGAATATACGCTCACGCCACACGCATACACACACATNGAGGGATAAAGCGGCAGATATGAGCAAAGTTTGAGCACATATGGTCCACTCCACTCTGCCCAAAAGTTTTTGTGTTGGAATATACGCTCACGCCACACGCATACACACACATACGCCCGGTTATAATCGTTTTAAAACACTTCATGTTATCATGGAACTAAGTTTTAAATAGAAAAGTCTCTGACAAAAAACAGATTTACCTCTGTTAATTCACTGGTATAGCAAATAGCTCCAATATATGAACCACGGACACAAAACGCACAGTAAATCATAATGCATAAGATAATCTCTTTTTTTTTAATGATAATGAAAAGTCGCGAGAGTAGAAAAAACATAATTTTTAATTTTGATGAAAAATTTTAACAGTTCGCAAAACGTATTCTTTTTTCCTTAACGTTCTAAGTTATCGGTATTTATCNAATTTTGATGAAAAATTTTAACAGTTCGCAAAACGTATTCTTTTTTCCTTAACGTTCTAAGTTATCGGTATTTATCATTTTAAGGAAAAAATGGGAACGACGGAGTTTCGAACTCACTTTCAAGTACTTCAATCCTATTAACGCACCTATCTGTATTTGAATAAGTCTAGTATGTGCATACCTGTAAAGGCGCTAGTATTAAATGTTCAACGCTAAGGTAACGTTTTAAATATTTAGATCGGATTTAACGTTAGTTAAAAGTGGCCATCGCCCACATTTATTTGTATTTGTCGAAATTTAAATATATTTGGAAGTGTTCAACCTCACGAATAAAGGCGACCTTATTTGGTTCCTTCATCAATTCGTTTCAAATACTAGCCACGGGAGCACTCTACGCTCTGAAACTGCAATGCTATTGGCCAGGTATGAAAGCTGGCATGAAACCTCCCTCGAAAAATAAGGCATTTGCTACGAAATATGTAAGTAGCCTGCAAGCCGGTATAACGGCCGCTTTGGGCAGACCTTGCACAAACTTTCACATGCACTATGGCCTTCAGACATTACATTCATATGACGGAGCACTAATGACACATACAGAACCTTTGACACTACGTAACTAAGAGCATTAGGACAGTAACCAAATAGTTCGGAACACATTATAATCAGAGATGCCCGTTCTTTTTTTTTTTTTTTTTTTTTTTTTTTTTTTTTTTTTTTTTTTCAGATTTCCTTTTCATGCAGTACAAAAATTAAAACCAAATTAACGTCTTGCGTGCTGGCATTTCGGGGTTATTGGATTTTCATCACGCAGCCATGCATAGAAAGGCTAAAGGTGAAGGGGCCAATTCTTTACGCAGGGCTCTTAACTGCATTAATACTGATTCCACTATCCAGGAATTTGTAGTAGAATTTCACGCAGTTTATAAATATTTTCTTAGCAGCATTTTAATTTCCCACTGTCAAGGGCGCATATCTCCCTTCATAAACATTTCATATTTTGTGCTTGTTTTTTCCGTACCTAATTGCCTCTCGAAATTTGTAACATACTTTCACGAATATGTTGTATGAATTACAATATTAAAACTTGTTGGGGACGCTTGCTTGGCCGGCGCGGTGCTCAGATGAGAACACAGGTTGCTTACATCGTTGGGACATCGNTTTCAGATTTCCTTTTCATGCAGTACAAAAATTAAAACCAAATTAACGTCTCGCGTGCTGGCATTTCGGGGCTATTGGATTTTCGTCACGCGGCCATGCATAGAAAGGCTAAAGGTGAAGGGGCCAATTCTTTACGTAGGGCTACAAACTGCATTAATACTGATTCCACTATCCAGGAATTTGTAGTTGAATTTCACGCAGTTTAACAAAAATTTTCTTAGCAGCATTTTAATTCCACGTTGTCAAGGGCGCATATCTCCCTTCATAAACATTAATCTTTTATGCTTGTTTTTCCGTACCTAATCGCCTCTCGAAATTTGTAACATACTTTCACAAATATGTTGTATGAATTACAATATTAAGNGTAACATACTTTCACAAATATGTTGTATGAATTACAATATTAAGACTTGTTGGGGACGCTTGCTTGGCCGGCGCGGTGCTCAGATGAGAACACAGGTTGCTTACATCGTTGGGACATCGCGCAATCGTGCCCTGGCTCTCGGTGTGGTGGAGGCGATTTCCGCGGTTTTTAAAGAAACGAAATTTCGGTCACAAGTTAACAAGAGCGCAATATTGTGTGTACGTAGTTTTTTGAGTTGGTGGCGCTCCTAACGGAGACGGCTGTAGAAAGGGAGTGGGGAAATCTACTGACAGGCACATTTCATAAAATGGCACAATGTCGTGGCTGGGTGAAACAAGTGCGAACGTTTCTGCAAGGTATCAGAAATTACGCTTTTCCGTCGAACTTCGAAAGTCGACTTATAAAGAACGGGTGAAAAATTTAAATTATGGTAGACACATATTCGACGTTAATGAAATGATAGGTCACGAAATACTTGGAGAGGGCTAGATAGAAACGTGTGTTCACGACCCTCGTTCAAAGAACAAAATTAAAGGATTTTAAAGAAAATTTTATTCCAAATTTCGCGCTATCGCGCATTANGTCACGAAATACTTGGAGAGGGCTAGATAGAAACGTGTGTTCACGACCCTCGTTCAAAGAACAAAATTAAAGGATTTAAAAAAAATTTTATTCCAGTTTTCGCGCTATCGCGCATTGAATGAATCATTGCGAAGCATATTAATTTTTTTACTGAACTGCAGCCTGACTCGTATAGGAATATAGTGTCATGCTACTGTTAATTAAAGGTGATCAGTCAACGTGTTACAGACATACCACTGCATTGTGTTTCATTG
Source organism: Clitarchus hookeri (assembly GCA_002778355.1). Lineage (NCBI taxonomy): Eukaryota > Metazoa > Arthropoda > Insecta > Phasmatodea > Phasmatidae > Clitarchus > Clitarchus hookeri. The sequence goes on along the minus strand of NQII01005702.1, from coordinate 70,891 downwards.
TTAATTACGAATGACACAATTTCCAAGACAACTATGGTGCAACAATTAAAAAAAAAATGTGTTTTCGCTAAAGTTTGTATTTGTAGGGAGAGAGTGTTAAAGAAATATTCAAATTAAAGGTTTCAGTTTCTCGACGTAGCTAAGTAGCACTCTTGGACGTGGTTAGCTTCTATGAACTATTGTTTACTGTAATTTTACTAACATGTCGAAATCAAAATGTTAAAGAAAAAATTATGTAATTGGAGATTCGTTTATGCACAAGTGATAGATATTTCTGTAAGCGAAAGTGAATATCTGAAAAAACGTATTAGTGAGATAGAAAATCAGAACGTCCACAGAGAACGTAAGTGCTTTTTTTTCAAGTGTCCAGCGTTTAGGGTTACTTCTGGCTGTCGCATGAGGTACTTTGCAGTGGTTCCGTGAAAGCATATGATTAAAAAACGGTTGGGTATTTAATAGCAGTGGCTCAACACGAAAAGTATTTCAGAAAACTTTCGTGCCTGGAGACAAGTTTCAAGTTACAATTCCAACTCCAATGATTATTTCTTGATCGTGAAAATGGCAAAAATTTGTGTTTTCAGATTCAGTTTTAGCAGCTAAATTTTCTATTTAGAAATTTTTGAAATGTCATTATCCACACATCTTTATTAGCATTCCTTGAAAATATAGGTTCGCCGCTTAAATTTACATTCAGTTGAGTAGCTGACGGAAAGGATGCACGCCAGTTAAACGTCTTGTGCATAGAGGCGATTAGGCAAGTGGTGAAAGAACGAGAGTCGACCTTAGAGCTTACGCATTTCCAGGCTTTAAAGGCGCAAAATAACTGCAGGCAGGTGGAAACTTTCAGCTGACGCTGATAGCACTGGAATACATTCAAATGCTAACTGCAGATATTTAACCATTTTATAACGCTATAACGTTATACCTACTGATCTATATACAAGTTACTGTTTTCCGGAAAGAAACATCTCTTTAACATTTACAAACCATACTGTGTCTTGTTTTCTTGTTACAGGGGACTATTCACTGACAGTCCATGGCTTTCCGTCGATTGTGTCATGCACTATTGTTGCAAACCAAGATTTTATTCTTAAACTGTTGGTTTTTATCGTTAGGGAATCTGAGCAGTTTAATAACTGAAGGACTGTTTCTCAACGTGGCACTGGAACCCACAACACAACAGTCTCGATTTGTATTTTGTGGATCATCGTTATCCACGTTTAGTTAAACGCATTAAGCTTCCTGCACGCATCCCACAAAAAGTTTACTGATCTTGTCACAAGAGCGCATCACGTGTTATTCGCACGCTCCATGTTGCTGCAGTCTGCTGTCCATTGACCTGAACGCAGTCTTTGTTATATACAAATACTGCGCTCAAGGCCTTTACTACCAAAATCATTAACTTGTGTAGGTGACCCCTTCAGACCTCGGGCTGGGTACTTTGGGGATTAGACTTCAGGATGAGATGGGTGATGATGGGAGGATCNGGGGGGGGGGGTGCATGTGGTTAGAGACTCCGGTAAGTTTATTTTGGAATTTCACTTAATTTCTATTGCTTTACCGGCATTTTAATTGTTTTTGGTATTTAGCTTTACTTACTATTGAATGTATGTGGCAGTGGTCAAGTGTGATGGTGACTTGTTGGTGGTACCATCAGCCATGAGCTCTACGCACATTGACCCGGAGGGCCAAGGTGGTGTAGTGGTTAGACTGCTCACCTCTTCGAGGTTAGATTCCCGGCGGAGTTGCTCCCGGATTTTCGCATGTGGGGATCGTTCGTGCCGGACGAACGATGCCGTCGGTCAGCGGGTTTTCTCGGATCTCTTCTGTTTCCCCTGCTATTAATTTCCGGCGCTGCTTCATACTCGCCTCACTTTACCCTCGTCTGCTCTGAAGACCTTGATGTTAAGAGCCGCCCAAATCTCTCCCCTCCACCGCCACATCACCCCGTTACCCCGGCAGTGATGTTATCCTCTTCTACTCTTCAATTACGGTTTTCTTTCTTCAGGTGTGCGGATATAGGAACGGTCGTCTTGAGTAAGTTGTATGTGGCTGTTGGTCATTCAGTCGTTATTTTATGAAAGGATTAGTGTGACTGTTGCATTAATTTTGGAAATTGACTGTGATTATCTGTAATATCATTTATGATTTGATGGTAGTGAGAGAAATGTGGCTGATGTGGCCTACCTATGCCATCGTAACATCCGAGACAATAGTTCACTGTTTATTCCAACCATTCTATAGTAGCTTGCGTGTTGTGGACAAAATTCGCCGATGATGTTGTTTCACAATAAATTGAACACATATGAAATATCCTCTTAGTTTCTTCTTTCTACCCTTTACGTGTTCTTCCTCGCCGAGTAAAATTTAACATTGGTATGCACTAAATGCCACGCATCGATTAAAGAGAACTTAGATATTCTTTACGTAATTACTACATTAGAACTACACAAATTTTTGCTCCGAAGCCCACGTAAGCAAACGTAATCGACTCCGGTGAGCAAAAGTTTAAAACCTTGCACATTTAAAGCCAAGGCTCAAGGTCGCAGCTGTGGTTTACTGCTGCCGCGAGAGAGCTATGCTCGCCGTTATCTGCAGGCGGCTGTTACAACCTCCCGCAGATGTTTCAAAGGAAGCCGGCAGTGCTACCACGACACCGCTGCTGTTCCTACGTTAGTCGGGAACGTTTCGGCCACTGCACGTGGTCAGCTACATTTGAATTCGCTGCCAACATAGCTGAAAATAGGCCAGACAACTTTTGTGTCGAGAATATTTTCGACTCTTATTGAAAGCTGTTTTGAAACAGGTTCTGAAAGGAGTTATAAATTTAATATAATTTAGTACTTTTAAATTGGTTATTTACCTAAAAATATAAGTAAGACATTTGCACTCACGAGACGACCTGTCTAGTCGACGTCAATTGGAGTATTCGGACCAAGAGTAAAGAGTTCGTACATGTGTTAAGCCATGGATATACGTGTCTTTTTCAGATGAAAATTTACTATAGTACAAGGTCATCCTTATGGCATAACACGCGAACTATTAAAAGTGAGACTTTAAAAAAAATGTTTATATCAGGCCTAATTAATGTAACACGTCCCCGTCGTTTCGCTGTAAATTCGTCTTGCAGAACTTCCTGCCAAAAATCCTGTATGGCCAAACACCTTTTCCACGGAACGCATGTTTAGCTAAGCGCTCGTTCTTCCAAATTTGTTACGACAAGCACGTGATTTAGTCAAACGCCTACTTGTGATTTAAAATACAATTTACAGCCAAACGCATACTTTACCAAGTGACTAGCATTTTGGCAAAATTCTTTGTTTCCACTGCAACACGTGCGATTTCAGCAGCTAACTGTACTATTTTCACCTATTAATTGCTTTGTAACCGGGTATGTCGCAAACATTCTCAGTTAGGTTGGTAGAATAAAGTTTCTAGAACAACTGTGCCACTGTTTACACACATATGCCGTTTCATATCCACAGTTTTGCCAAAATATTTAATATCAGCAGAGAAATTCCGTATTACATTACTTAGTGACCTGCAACTTTATTAAATATAGTCAAATAATGGAAGTGTGCAGTAACATGACGTGAATTTTTGGCGCTCCTTAAGGTTCCCGCCTATCTGGAGCCTTTCCTCATTTGAAGCGCGGGAGCGATAAGGACGACACTGCCATGCACATCGTGTGCACCATCGCCTTTAAGTGCAATGTTCTGAACTGGAGTACATTGTTCTCGTCGCACTGCGTGTACCTATGGGACTTTCAGATGCGATCCTATTCTTTTATTGGTAGAAAGTCTGTACGAAGGTTGAATTCAGGACACTTGAGTGGTTTTCTGTGGATCTGATGCGTATACTTTGAACTACAGTGCTTGGAATTAGCCATTTTTCTCCCATTTTGGAGTGTTCTGAAATGGTGTTTCTAATGAGCGTGACGTCTTGAAAGCATGCAACTGCCCTCGCCTGAAGTGTGTGTTCTTTTTCGTAGAGCAGATATTGGACGAACCTTTAAGAGCTTCGTTGAAGAACGTGTATTTCAAGCGCTGCAGCACATTTCAATCGCCAGGAAGGCGCGAGTCTTAATAATCACCGGGGGAGAGGAAAATATCCCGCTTTTTCCCCTTCTGTTTCTAATGATCTTATCCGAGATCTTTATTATTTTGGAGCGTGTGCACGCCAAACTCATGTCTGGTTCACGTCTACACAGATCACGCGGGAAAAAACAGAGTGAAAATCTGGAACAGTCAATCAGTCAATCAGAAAATACCCTAGTTTTCTGAACGAGCCGAGCCATAAAGTGGTGTTTACACCAACATTTTTCTCACTGAAGAAGCAGACTTCGCCAATATTTCCGAGATATCCAATCCCGCTGTTTCTCGTGTTTTATACTAGCATTTCCATGGATTATCGACGTACATTGTTGTAAAAGCCTAGGTTGGTTAAACGCACGTTTTAGTAATGGTGTGNAGCATTTCCATGGATTATCGACGTACATTGTTGTAAAAGCCTAGGTTGGTTAAACGCACGTTTTAGTAATGGTGTGTGTGAGTTAAAATGTTAATTTTACTCAAAACATTATCAAACAAAAGTAGTTTCGAAAAGCATTAATACGAATCACAAATATTATTTTTTTTGGAACTCTAGAACCAAAATTATAGGCAATTGTAAATAATCCAATAAAGTTTGAACCACACTGAATTCACCAACGTAGACCACATATATAATCGCAGCGTCTAGTTTGATTTACACCAGTTACTTCAAAAAATTAGTTTTAAAACTGACGAACGAACCGGCGTGTTCGTTAACAAAGCTTCCAACCGGACACCATAACGGTATCGCATAAAATCTGCTTACTTGTGAACAACAGTTGGGATTCGTAGAGGTGGATAGTCCTCATCCCTATCAAGGTGGCACGTACGGATTCAACTCCGTACTCTGCTGTTGACCGGTGAGATGGAACCACCCTCAGGTGGAGAATATCCACCCACTGCGATTGGAAAGAGGTGTGATCTCTTTCTATTGACAGCAATCCCCTGCTGTCAATTATAGAGCTCTGACCAAGCTCGAAAAGACTGGGGAAACTGGACTGGTGAAGAGTGCACGCACATCGAAGGACTGATGTGGCAAATGAACAGTTGTGTGGCCTTTGGGAAGCCTGAATGTAAGAACGAGACCTGATGTGCACTCTTCTAATATATCGCTCAGAAAGTTGTCTGCCGTTATACTTTATTGATCAGGCACGGGAGGAGACGATCTGGTCACAAAACCGTTGCATTAAAGCAGAATACTCTGTCAGATTTGCGTGACTTGCGTAGAAGTGAGTCGAACGTTGCTAATTCTCCTGGTCCGCAGGAGGCTTCCCTTCTTGCGTTGCTGTGTCCCGCGGCAGGGCGGTTTCTTTTTTCACATCTTTGCTCGTCGAGTCATGTCTCCGCGGAGGAGCCGAGAGAAAAAAGCACGCCTGGGGTCGGCGTTCCAAAACGTTAGACTGCGAGTAAACTTTACTCTTGTTCTGTCCCGAATTACCTTGAGTGAATGTTCTACTCGCTCTTTGCGGTGTACGAAAACTGCAGAGTCATTACTCCGAGCATCGTTCCAGAGTAAAAATATAACACGCACTATTTAGATGAAAGATCATTTTCATATTATTTATTTTAATGTTAACTTGCAGGACTGCTGCATTTTTTGACATTATGTTTATGATTTATATATGGTATGTGAGTTTTCTATGTAGGTATAATAATAATTTTTTTTTTATGAAAGAAGGTGTGGAAAGTAATAAATGGATGTAATTTACATCGATTGCATAATCAGTACATATTTGTAAATACGGCATGTCATTTATATCATGCTCGTTCCAATCACACATTTACTCTTGCTCTGCTCAACTGTCTCTTTCTCTCTCTCTCTCTCTCTCTCTCTCTCTGTTACTTTGCTCTGCTCTCGGAGTAGTGTTTTAGAACGCTGCCGAGCGGAGAAAGGCAGGATATTCTTTAGGTTTCACGTCAGGCTTGCAGGGTTTGGGTAGGAAAGTGGAGGGAGTGGGTGGGCATAGTAACTTCAGGTGCAAAGTCGCAGGTCATCGTGTGACGTGCAAAGTGACGCTTGTTTATAATGTTTCCTCTCCCCCCCCACTAAGTCTTTCCAATAAAAAATATCGCCGTGCGTACCATCGTTGTTCACCTGTGTCGGGTATAATGCTTATTTTATTGTGGTTCTCGGTTTATTTAAATACTGCCAAATATAAATTACTGGAAAATTTTGTTTATTGATATTTTGACAGTGTCAGTGATTTGCAACGAAAAATAACTTCGCTGTTAAATTCCTAAAATGTCATAAATGAAAAAAAAATAGCTAACAAATACTCACACATAATTTTGCCGTTACTTAACTACGACATACTACAATATGTCGCGTTTGACGAGAATATAGTACCGATTATCGTGTCATACCCATCTTGGTTTATAACGGCGAGCTTCCCGAGTTCGAAACTAAATAATATTCGCAAGCCATTAGTTGAGTTGTTTTATATGTGAAATATCTATTTAGTGGAAAATGTAATGTTTTTTTTTGTACGGAAGAAAATGTTTACACAAACTTGGTACTAGAAAAATTCTTTTAACTATTTCAGGCATACATAAAAGTGTAATTCTAGAGGTTGCAACCAACACATCACATTTATTTTTGAAACTGCACTAGTATAACGCCACGACGAACGTCGGGACCAATTCANCGTTGCAACCAACACATCACATTTATTTTTGAAACTGCACTAGTATAACGCCACGACGAACGTCGGGACCAATTCAATTGTGTGATTTTTTTTAAATTTATTTGGCAGCAACCGTTGGCGCGGCTACGAATAATAGTCTCGGCGACAAGTGATGTATCCCACCACGCGAGGGGCCTTGTGGGAAGTATGTTTGTGTGGGCTAGGTAAAAATATGTATAGCGTTACGGTTGACGCCGCCCGGCGGCGTTCGCAAAGCCTGATCGCCTCCACGCAGAAGCCATTGAACAAGCGCGTAGTGTTTTCGTCACCGTCGTGGGACGTCGGGGAATTTAAGTGGCGCCCCGATAATTGTATAGGACTGCACTCTGTATCGAAGTTCAAAGCATGCCTCTATTGTAGTTTCGAAGGCATGCGGTACGTTTTGTATTTTAAGATACAGCAGTCTGNTCGAAGTTCAAAGCATGCCTCTATTGTAGTTTCGAAGGCATGCGGTACGTTTTGTATTTTAAGATACAGCAGTCTGGAAAAAGCCTTTCAAGCTATGTTGGAGGGTGATAAAAATGTTTCCCATGTGCGTGATATCTTGAAAGTACCAATCCGTTACTCCGCTACCGTCTGAAATGTTCTTATTTCCGCAGGTAAGCTTGCTGAGGGCATGTTTAATAGTTTCGTCAAAAAAAACCTTATTTTCAAACACTTTACAATGCAATTCAAGAGCTAGGTAGGCGACAGCATACATTAACGCATATTGATTATGCTATGTAAAGTGTATACATAAAATATTCTTCCTTCGAAGCATCAAATATATTGACCGCCATGCTTGAAAGGGTAAAATGTTAAGAATATTTAAGTACATATTACACGCAAAGCTATTAATCTATAAGTGCAAATAGAGTCACTTATCTCCAAGAACGCTCTGAATTTAAACGCCCGTTCCTGCATGTGCAAAGTTCGCAAAAAGTATCCCCATGGTACTATAATTTGTTCCTGTCAAGTACCGTACAGTCTTATTCAGGAGGTTAATTAATCACACAAAATGTCGTGAAAAAAAAAATCTTAACAGCTGGCTTTATCTCGCTTGGCTACGCCTCTGTGGCCGCGTGCCCGGCGCAGACCTCGTCCAGCAACGACACGCCTCGCGCAATCATTTCAACACTTAATGAAAATAGTTCTATTATAATCTAGCGCCTGCAATATGACAGAAATGTATTTATTTACGAACCCGAGAGTTACGTTTTCCACGCGTTACAATATGTTAGGGTTAGTCAAATGAAAACCTTGAGAGTGCGATGAATAATTGAAATGCTCTTCGAAGGTCCTGCGAGTTGACAGAGAAACGTGTACAGAAGGCGTATGACTGACAGGTGGCAGAACAAACCTGGCACGTTACATAATGGCGCAGCATTGGTGCCAAAATTGTGGTTCTATTATCAACATTCGCCAAAGAGGAGTAAAGGTTAGTTTTTTTTTTTTTTTTGTAGTGGGTGGATAAAACCCACCGAAAACCATTACGCTTACTCGAAACGTCGTTGTTAGAAAATATGACAATAAGCGTTTTACAGGCTTGATTCAAATTCATTTTGTTNGACGCTTACTCGAAACGTCGTTGTTAGAAAATATGACAATAAGCGTTTTACAGGCTTGATTCAAATTCATTTTGTTCTTTGACTTCGTTAAACAAAGTTAGTTAACATACTAGTGCATATTTCTGTAATTAGTTCCAGTTTGTTTATTTTTTCGTCTTCTCCTAATCTCATTTCGTAACATACACGCAAATATTTTTGAATATCAGATAGAATGAAATACAGAGTAACAAGGTTATACTTTAAAATATACAAGGGCCGTTTTTTTTTNATTTTTGAATATCAGATAGAATGAAATACAGAGTAACAAGGTTATACTTTAAAATATACAAGGGCCGTTTTTTTTTCAGACAAGTGATATGCTAGGAAATTTAAAGTCTATGTCTATTTATAATGATACTCAGTCATGCCATTTTCCCCTGCCTAGTTCTTTACTAAATACATATAAAATTATTTCTTCAGCGGGTACATCGTAAATATTTTGTTAGATTTTATTTCAGTTGTCGTTTATTATAGGTTCCGTAGCATTCAGTATTCCAATGATATCGGTAGCNTATTTTGTTAGATTTTATTTCAGTTGTCGTTTATTATAGGTTCCGTAGCATTCAGTATTCCAATGATATCGGTAGCACCTTTTATAGAGTTTCTAGACTTTTAAATAATCACTTGTAAAACACACAAATATGTCAACGACTGACGAAATTTATTTGGACTTCACTTACCGTGTAAAACTATTTGCAGAAAGGGTCCCATAGGATCGTGCATGTCACCCTTCACGTGTTATGTTTGTACGACGAATTAAACTTAGTTTCGGGGTTATTTCTATTACTTTTTCTCGTCCTAAGACAGGTAAAACGTGATTGATTTCCAAATCCAGCTCGTCAGTGAAAAATTCAAATAAAGCAACAATATTACTTTGAATATTATGAGGTTTTTTTTAGTTCTCCCATTTAAATTGATACAAGCAAAATGAGATCTTTACCCTTTTTATATTTCCCACGCCTAAGCCATTGAAGCATCATGGAATCCTNAGGACCTAGTTCATATTATTTTACGACCAAGTGTGATCCCCTCCCCCCAACAGGGCTTTTCGTATTCCTTATATGCATTCACGCGTGTACCTTGTCACTTTATCGCACACGTCATAAGTACTCCCGTTTCTTTTCTCCCCCTCCCCCCTCCCTTCCTCCATAGACACTGGTCATACGCTCCTGTTTGCGTGCCGAAAGGCGATTCGAATTTCTTAAGAAGCATCGGTTCTTGTTATTGACAATCAGACAGGATGTTAAGTATCAAATCTCTTTTATAGATTAACATAATAAAATTAGTATTATTTCAAATAACGTGATTGTAAAATTTTTTTGCAGTTTAACACATCTTTCGTCTGGGTCTAGAGAAGAGTTGTACTAAAGGACCCTGGATTTGCCTGGCAATTTCTCTTTCCTTCAATGTTGCCAACTGCTATGAAATGCGTAAATAATGTTTCATTAGCTGAAAACAAAGAGCTGGCAACGAAAGAGCAGAAATTTGACCCAGATATCCCATTGAAAGAAGTATAACATTTTGCTTCGCTAAAATCACGGTAACAATTTTTACCCTCACATTATCGTAGTAGAAATTGTTTAAAAATTTCGAAAAAATAATTGTATTATCTTATTCAACAATCTGTGCTCTCTGAGAACTCACGGAACTTTCCGTCTCGGTGGTTCGTTTTTGCTGTATTTGGGGTTNTATTCAACAATCTGTGCTCTCTGAGAACTCACGGAACTTTCCGTCTCGGTGGTTCGTTTTTGCTGTATTTGGGGTTCCTGCTGTGACATTACGAAAATACATTTTTTCACTAATATAGACGTAGTGNTCTGTGCTCTCTGAGAACTCACGGAACTTTCCGTCTCGGTGGTTCGTTTTTGCTGTATTTGGGGTTCCTGCTGTGACATTACGAAAATACATTTTTTCACTAATATAGACGTAGTGAAAAAATTATTGGTCAGTGGCAAAGCGCGTTTTGATTAAGAACCACACTCATACAAATCTAAAAACATACGTATTCACCTTCAATATATAGATATGCAGGGGACGGAGAAATTACTTATTCTAGCAAATATAAGTATTACAATTTTTAGGTTGCTTAGCACGGAAATGCTTGAATTTTTTACGTCTGTTAGTGGTGATTTNCAAATATAAGTATTACAATTTTTAGGTTGCTTAGCACGGAAATGCTTGAATTTTTTACGTCTGTTAGTGGTGATTTGTACTAACATATGTTTGAATGAGTAGGTGTATTAAACGTGAATATTCCATCTGCAATCTAATGGCGGTTATTTTCTTATTATCAGGGGCACACAAAGGTTTCACATAGCCTTGGCTTTGCTCATCCCCAACACTCCAGACAACTGGCAATACCAAAAGCTACTGCATTTTAAAAACACGGTATTTCTTTTTCTTCATTACACAGCCCGTTTCAGAATAATAATTGCATTTTGTCGTTATCGTTTTTGTTAATTTCCGTAAATCCGTGACNTCATTACACAGCCCGTTTCAGAATAATAATTGCATTTTGTCGTTATCGTTTTTGTTAATTTCCGTAAATCCGTGACAGGATACGAATTATTTTCAGTAATGTCTGTCTGAGCAATTTTCTTATTAACACTACTGGCCATTATACGGGAAGCTNTCATTACACAGCCCGTTTCAGAATAATAATTGCATTTTGTCGTTATCGTTTTTGTTAATTTCCGTAAATCCGTGACCGGATACGAATTATTTTCAGTAATGTCTGTCTGAGCAATTTTCTTATTAACACTACTGGCCATTATACGGGCAGCTNCGGATACGAATTATTTTCAGTAATGTCTGTCTGAGCAATTTTCTTATTAACACTACTGGCCATTATACGGGCAGCTTCACTAGAAGACGTAATTTCGAACTCTAGAACTCAGTGGCTCATGGCTTGATTCTCACTCTGTAGGCTACGAGTTCAAGTTCTCCTACCTTGGACACTTGATAGTGCATTTAATTTTTAATAATGAAAGTTCTTTTATAGTAGTCTGTTAGATGGCCCTATTTTCCCACTTACGACATAATATATACAATAAAAGACAATAATTAATTAATAAGGTCTAAATATTCATTGTAAATGTTCATCAAAAGTACGGTTTTGTATGTATTTTTTGGGGACTGTTGTTGCTACAATAGTGAATTCAGGATAATATATTTCCTTGCTACGAACTTTACCTGCTTTTACTCTCGCATGAACGTTACACGAAAGTGACGAGTTTACTTGCATAAATTATAGTCTAATGTAAGGCTCACAGCTCAGTTCGAACAACTACATTTACATCATTAAAGTTTGTGAAATATTTTGATATCAGAATGTTAGTGTTTATGTTGTGTATCAAACAGTTCTGTTATATTAAGCGTCACACACGTATATGCTTCTGTAGAANTACAGTTACATCATTAAAGTTTGTGAAATATTTTGATATCAGAATGTTAGTGTTTATGTTGTGTATCAAACAGTTATGTTATATTAAGCGTCACACACGTATATGCTTCTGTAGAACTGTTTACTTTCTATATTACACAGCAATATGACCGGTGTAGGAGGGGAAATGAAAAATATTACGTTAGCGTTATATCATTTCCCTCTCCGCGCAGGAAAAGATTTCATGCTCGTTAGTCATAAGCACAAAATACACGGAATGTTGAATTTTATTTACAAGAGCTTTTGCTTTGGTANACGTTACACGAAAGTGACGAGTTTACTTGCATAAATTATAGTCTAATGTAAGGCTCACAGCTCAGTTCGAACAACTGCATTTACATCATTAAAGTTTGTGAAATATTTTGATATCAGAATGTTAGTGTTTATGTTGTGTATCAAACAGTTCTGTTATATTAAGCGTCACACACGTATATGCTTCTGTAGAACTGTTTACTTTCTATATTGCACAGCAATATGACCGGTGTAGGAGGGGAAATGAAAAATATTACGTTTGCGTTATATCATTTCCCTCTCCGCGCAGGAAAATATTTCATGCTCGTTAGTCATAAGCACAAAATACACGGAATGTTGAATTTTATTTACAAGAGCTTTTGCTTTGGTAACGGGAACATTTTTTTTTTTTTTTTTTTTTTTTTTTTTTGGAAAAATAACGCAGACGTTTTGAATAACGTTAATCTCTCAAGTTTAACATTGAATATGTTGTTGACATGGGACATTTTCTAGCTTTTCAAAGGAATATCGGATGTTCGGTGCAGCTTTCTGCTGACAAGAGAAGGACCAAGCAGATCGAGGCATACAGCAAGATAATATTCCCAATAACTGCAGACGTCATGTCTTGTGAAAGAAAAGAAGCATCTCCCTGGTCACCGAGATGAAAGAGAAAATTCCCCCTGCATGATAACTAGAAAGAAACTATTCATCTGTTTGGAGCCGGTGAAGACTAGAGTCTAAGAACTAGAATTGGATTTGTTTGGGCTCACAAACAACCTCCTTTTATACCGGAATAGTGACCCGGAGGTGGGCTCCATATCAAACTAACCTTAACGTTCATATAATAACGGCACAAAAATTAAGGGTTTTCTCGGGATTCGAACCTGGGACCTCTAGTTACGAAACGTGCTAGATCCTATGAAGATATGAAGAAGTACATGAGCCCTTTAATTCCAATTTTATTCGCGTAATAATGTAATTTTGCAAAAAAAATTTCGACTATTTAATAAAGTACATGTTTTACTTTGCTCTTTTATCTGATGAGAAAACCAGGCTGTTTACGGTAAAGTGAGAACTTTTTAAATCCTATTTACTTTTTTCTTTGAGAAGTTTTTTTATCCTTTAACCATCTTTTTAAATAAATATTGCCGTGTAAGTAATAAACACAGTGTGTGTATTCCACCGCACTCGAAAAAGAAAACATCTGAGGTTTAAATAAAATACATTCATTTATTCACTAATATTCCAAATGAAAGGGCTTTCACAATTGCTCACTTTACCGTGAATAGCCTATAACATTCTGCAACATTTTACTTGTGTACTTCGTGTTACATACTTGTGTTTCTCTTTTCGTGTTTGGTTGATTTTAAATAAGTTTGGACACTGTAAAGTGAGCACTTTTGAGGACCTACTTACTTTCTTCCTATCATTCCTTATTTATCCTTCAACAACGTTTTATCATAAATATTATCATGTAAGTAATACAAATAGTGTATTTGTTTTACCGGACTTGAAAGTTGACGTCTAAGGCTACAATAAAAAATATATATTCACTATTATTCCAAATGAGAGAGCTTCAAAAAGTGCTCTCTNGTTGACGTCTAAGGCTACAATAAAAAATATATATTCACTATTATTCCAAATGAGAGAGCTTCAAAAAGTGCTCTCTTTATCATGAGTAGCTTATAATGTGTTATGTTATCATAAAATAAACATTCCACTTACATTCAAAGAGTCTCATTGATATGCAGACACATCTCAACATAAATTAGTCTTGAATAGCTAGCCTATTTTGGCTGATCTTTAAACCGTTTTATGTGCAACAGAGCTTTTTTGATTTAGGCAAAACCATTGAACTCTGTCAATGCAATCATCAAACCTTAATTAACTCTTTTTCCTACTAGCACAAATAATTGCCCCATCTACGCTGCTGCGTACTAAAAAGTACAATCAGAGAAATAATAAAAGATTGCTTCTTTCGTTTTTCATAAAAGCTACAGATTACCGTCAGTACTGCCATAAGAATGTCTTGGTAGGTTTGCAGGGACCTCTCGAATCTTNTTCATAAAAGCTACAGATTACCGTCAGTACTGCCATAAGAATGTCTTGGTAGGTTTGCAGGGACCTCTCGAATCTTGCGGAAGTTCTTCTGTTGAAGTTGTTGTTATCTCTGAAGTTGTACCACGTTACAACGTTGTAGGAACTACATTAATAATGAAAAACATGACAACTGTAGTCTTTTTTTTTGTATTACGACATACGTTAAAAATATTTTATACCAGCACCCTACATGATTTCTGTCGCTGCAACAGAANTTTTTTTTTGTATTACGACATACGTTAAAAATATTTTATACCAGCACCCTACATGATTTCTGTCGCTGCAACAGAAAAACTTTGGTTCTCATTAACACATTTTTTTATCGTTGTGTGAAACACAGTAATGTTTTGTTCCATAATTTAAAAAAATTTAAGTTGTGAAATTTNACACATTTTTTTATCGTTGTGTGAAACACAGTAATGTTTTGTTCCATAATTTAAAAAAATTTAAGTTGTGAAATTTATGGATAAATAAAAAACGTTAGGGAGAAGTGTATGTAATTCACTGGATAATTTTGTTCATTACGCAGGATCCTAGATTGTATGAAAGTCCTGCTGTGTAATGCACTCGCAAACCATTTGAACACATGAACCTAATGAACGAGATGGTGTGAGGAGTCCATGAATAGTTTAAGATGTTCTGCACCAGACAGAATCACATGGCAACTATCTCCCAGCGTTGAGGGCGTCCCACAAAATCAGGTGATTAGATGCGCTGTAGCCGGTTGTGTTGACCGTCGGTAATTGCCCACAGTGTTGACGTTCCGGCCTGTGTGTTTGCAATTAAAGTGACAGCGTAATTAAGAAGTTATTGGTTCAACTAATTAATTACCTTTATTTCTGTACTATTATCGTGAAGTAGTTGCGAACGACTTTCCCTGGCTCGATGAGCACAGCTGTATTATACTGATCCTCGTCGAAAGAAACCTACTTTCTTTCTGGAGGGGAATTAATGTGAACTTTGAAAATATATCCGGTAATAAGCTTTCATGACATCAATATATGTAAATACACATTAATTTGGTATGCAGTTCGTAGATTAAAAGTGCTGAAATGACAAGTCCTTAATGATGTGAATGCGTTTGATAAAATTACAGACATCTTCTGTAGATTGTCTTCAGCTACATTGATAAAGGAATTCGATATATTTTCAAAATATCATTACAATTTTTATTACAAAATATAATAATGAATTTACAGATTTTATAAAAATCATATTGTAGCATATTAAAATACTTAGAAAAACAAAAGAAAATTATTTCGTGTAGTGCAGTGTGAGTATACTTGAAAAGTTTCATGCTAAAATTTAATTATCATATCATATAATTAGTGTCATGAAAAAGTTGGGGATTCATTTGCGGCAAGTTAGGCTTAAAACACACGAAAAGTTTTAGTACTTGCGGTATTGATTCGTAATTTATTATGGCACGGTTTGGCAAAGAACTCTGCGACACTGCACAGTAAAAAAAATCGACCGCAAAGAGACGATTCCAAAGACTATTAAATCGAGACTAGATGTCACTGAACTCTCTAAAAATCCATGGTTGTAGCTATATACGTTATAGAAATTATTAGCTACATAATTCTCAATTATGGATGACGATTTTAAAACAATATAAAAGTAAAATTAAAAATGGACCCGAGATATGTAAATATTGATATTAGAGTGTCATTGGAGTTTTTAAAATGGCTGTTTGAGCCATTCGATGTTTTTAAATTATTTTTAATCCTACGAAAAATATGTAAATTATATATAAGTTTGTAATGTGCGTGTTAACTACCTCTAACCACATATAAGTACTTCTTCACCGTAATAGGTGATGGAAAGCTCAACATTATTTTAAAATTTGTATCTACCGTTTTATAGTCATTCGGGTCCCATTTTAAACATAGAGGACTTCTCTGACAAGTTTTAGAGCTGCGTAAATACGTTTTCAACAGACAAACGTTTTCTTCATAACTGCTGCAACGCAAGTTTGACGGTACCAGCTGCAGACGCGGTTGATATACTATCGTCTTTCTGTACTGAATCCAGTGAATTGTATAGCAGACTACGAGAACTCCTTTGTAAGTCCTTATTTTCTTAATAACACATTGGTATTTTGTTTTTATCATCTTCAGTAGGCCAATTTCTGTACGATTTTCATGTTTACCTCGAGCTGGAAAATATCTTGTGCAGAAGTTTTTCTCAACTTTCTTTCATTTTCTCCAATTTAATAGTTTAGTTTGCCTCTCTTCGCTCTATTAACATATGACTATCTGACGTTAGGATATGAGGCATTTGTTTCCTGTTATTTTTACACCACCTGTTTTAAAACTTGTGTTAGAAAATCCGTCATCGCAAAAAACTTCTAATTTTTTTGCAGCTGCATAATAAACCTCTAAGAAATCTGAATTTGTGAGTGTTGATACAGATCTTCTAGAATTTGTTGACGAACATGAATATCGTAGGTTTGACACTTTAGATAGTTTCTCCCCTAAGCAAAATAATTTCGATTGGAAAGAAAAATGTTTAACTAAAAACTATATTTTGAAGTATTTAAATAATCAGTAAAAATTTTAGTGACAGCTAGTGTGTACATATACATAAGAGGAAAGCGCATACTTGGAGCCGGCTTCCTCGTTTGAGACCTAGAAGCTCGGGGGCGATAAGGGCGCTCTGCCACGCTTCATCTGGTGCGAAATCACCCTCGCGTGCAATGCTCTGACTGGCGTTAGGTTTCTCGTCGTGCTGCTTGCACCTATGGGACTTTAAGCTGTTACCCTATCTTTTTATTGGGCTAGCAGGTCGCTGTGCATAAATCGTTTTCACTGCCATGAATGGTACAGGCAAGGAAAGGAGATTTGGCAAGAAGAAACGAATATCAATCTTGGAGTTTTCGCATGGTGTTTATTATAATAGTTTATTTACGATAACCCTTGTTAAAAGCTAAGGATTTATTACCTACTAAATAGTATTCGACTAAAATAATATATCTACAAAAACGACAAAACTGTCAGAAAGTGAATTAGACAGATTTACACTTCCCTTGCGAAATAGAAACTGACTTCCTAATCTACTAAAGATAAAAACTGTAATGTAAGTTTTCAACTTGAATGCGATAGCCTTAATATCCCTACACACCTGTCCATGACTCGCGCGCCATGAGTCGCAATTTGCAGAGAGATTCACATGGGACGCGAAGGTTGTTAACAATTCGAAATATTGAACCCCCCTCCCGGTGACCAAGGTGTTGGCAGGGCCACGGGCTAGCCGTAGAATCCCCATTCAATTAGACCTGTAACTGACAGTCGCAAGTCGACGCCGCCACAATTCGTATCTTCTGATTCTCTGGTGGTTTCTCTACATTGTAAGCTGACTAACTCCATAATACTCGACTTGTACCTACGACTTGCTTTGTATGAAAATATGGATCAAAAGTGGTAGTTACTTTTACGGTTTTTCTATCCGTTATTTATATAATAGCCTTAACGTTGGAGAAAGGGTTTGAGGTTGAATTCAATGCAGTTTTTGAGAATACCAAAGAAATTACCGATATAAGCGAAATCATCAATTGAATGCAACTAGCGCGGTCGAGGATTCTTAATGCGCCCAAAATTATTAAATGCTCTCAGTTTATGTCAAACGCATTGAGCTTATTAGTCCGCCACAGTTAAAAATACTATCCTCACGTGTAGATGAACACGTCGAGTTAATTTTAGTTAAATATATATGGTCGATTTTCAGATTTTGGCACCACGATGTTTGAATTCGGCCCACTGGGTGGATTAATGAAAGAAATGAGGGGAATAAAGGAGTATATTACATCTACAAAGTATGCCGTATACTATAGAAACACTGTTTACTTGCATTGCAGAGTAATAACTATGAAATATGCCATACCAATAAAAAAAATAACAGGCTTGAAATAATTTTAGTAGCTAAAATTTTTTTTTTTTCGAAATGTTATTTTCCTGTTGGCTTTCTCTTCATTTATTTAAAATTAATATTTGCTATTTATACATGAAAGCCTAAGCTAATAAAGCAAAACTTCTCTGCAAATATATTATACTAAATAAAACATTTTCACCTGCAGGTTTTGCGTTTTATTAATAAAGGTTTTTATGATTCATATCATGTAAATTTCTATATAACTTAGAAGCTCGTTGTCATTAATTCACGAATTGAAACCTTTCCGTAGGTAATAAATCGTTGTGGTGTAATGGTTAGCATACAAACGTGCACTAGGAAGAGATGGTATGCACCAAAACCCGGCATCAGGATTTGTGCGACAACACATTTGCGTGATGTTGATGGAAAATTGGTATTTAATAATTAAGTTAATTTCACGCACATTTCCTCTCGCAGTGTACAGAATAAGTGTTACCTTACTTATCATGACATTTAACCGAACTTTTTTCTGGCATATTTGCCTATAAATCAAGGAATAACCCACTATTTAACATGTGAATTCAGTTTGCATTTGAATGGCTTTTTACCTTTACAGTAATCGTAATTTGATTTCGGCACATGTTCAAAAATTTTTTCTAAAATTTTCACGTTGTTCGCAAGGTAGTTCAAAGGCCGTAAAAATAAAAGATATTTCACGTCTAAATGTGTACCAACTTTTATACTGTCATGCAGTCGTGCCGTTTGCATGTATCCTCTTTGTCTCGCACGAGGAAAACAGTACTAAAACGTAATGAACGCGAAGGAAAACCATGTCAAATATAATTAAACAGCATCACGGTGGCACCGCTACGGCCATTTTTGCCGCACGTGTTTTGGGCTGTTTATAAAAGTTGGATCGTTGTCTTTCGCGACCGTTGTCAGTGCAGTAATATACTTCTAGAGAGCTTAGATACACAAGCACTGGACATTTTACAAAGTGAAACAGAAAATGTATCAGAATTCAAACANACTTCTAGAGAGCTTAGATACACAAGCACTGGACATTTTACAAAGTGAAACAGAAAATGTATCAGAATTCAAACATAACGATTGAACTTAAGACGATAAAAATTCACAAAGTTGCGACAACTAAACACAAATTTTAAAAAGGCATGTTATAGATGAGTAAATATTATTTGTGCATTTATTATCAATATTTTCCAAATAAGTCATAATTTCGTATTTCTTGGTGACTGTTAGGCCTTAACTAAGCTGGCGTCATTTACAACTCAATTTATTAGCATGGTAAAACAGATTAAACAAATTACAGAACCTTTTTCAATCATTTCTAAAAGTTTTGTATAAATAATTTACATATTATGACTATGTGGCTTGATTTCGAGAGGGAATGGTACTAAGAAAATGCTTCAAATGATTTATATAACAATACCAATACTTTAAATAAATGTTATCTTGTTGGTAACACTTTTACGAGTATTATATCGTAAATAAATAGTATATCAGATTTTTCTGATAGTTTTTTTCCAAATTTCTTCTTGAAATATTAGTGATATTCTATGTGATTAAACACCATCTTAGATGAAATTAAATATTCTAATTCCTATATGATTTTTTTCCCAGTGATATTGGTCCGGGCTGTGATGAAGGAAATGGTAATGCATTAGAAACAAGTTGTCTGTATACTAATTTTCCATGCAGCAACGGTCCTCCATACATTACCTTGAGGTGTCAAAGAACAGTTAGTATACACCACTTGCTTCAGAGTATCAAAGATATTAGTTGCCATGAACAATTCAACTGCACTTTTCAATACATGGTGAACGGCGAATTTAATTTTGCAGTTTTCTAACATTCATGTGTAAAACGTGTAATATCGTAAGGACGATTCGCACATACCCTCCACCATGCGATGCAAAAATTATGAACCTAAATGCAGCAGCAGTTTCAAGCATAATAAACACTGGTGATGGAGATTCACTACTCGAGGACTTTAGTGCAGCACTTAATATGCCTTGCATTGCTAGAAATTCATGGAGTGTGTTTCATGACCGAATTGTGGAGTATATTCACCATTCAGCTTGGAAACGTATGTGAGAAGCTGCCTAGGAGGAAACCAAGATAGCCATGGAAGCTGGATACATATACAATGATGGTATTCATATTGTCACTGTTGTAGCTGATGGTGCCTGGCGTAAAAAAAAATCATGCAAGAGTAAACACGATTCACTCGCCTAGGAGTCGTGAACGCTCACATATATTGGTTAACATAATTGGTATTTCAAACGTCCCAGCACTTCTTTTTACAATTATAAAACTCGTAAATCACAGTGACTTATAATTTCAAACCTGATTCATTGTAAAAAATTTGTTATTCTGTTAGTTGTACTTCAATATTTTTTAAAATACATTTCATTTGTTTTAATTTTGAAATTGAATACAAATTTTTTATGCTACCATGACTGGATACAAGACCAAGAAGCTCCTATTTCTTGGTGTTCGTAATAAGTACAGCTCCTTCTGAAGAAGTCGTAAGTCCAGGAGCAAAGGTGATTCTGTTCCAAAACACAAGTGCGCCAAAAACTGGAAGGACCTTTGGAACAAGACATAATTGTTGAAAGTTTTCGTGACAAGTGTATATATATATATATATATGTATGGCATAAAACATCTAAATCTTACTGTATATGGCTATAGTACTGTGCACAGGAAATACCACATGGACCAAACACGCACGTAAGAAAGATAGGATGCCGAAATCACATTTTGCGAAATTGCACAATGTTGGCGATATTTGTAGCAACAGAGGAAGATTGGTAACGCAGCTCCCAGAAACGCACTTAACTGCCACCTTCGGCGTTTAAGGACCGTAGTTATTAAGGCTATAAAATACAGAAAATAAGTGGTCAGGATTTATTGATTATGGAAAGATTCAAGTAATGAAGGGGGACGTACAAAACAACCTGTATCACATTCTGGGAGAACATTGCCATTATGCCAATGAGAATAATATTTCCATCTCCGATTATGGATTGACTATAGATGACGAATATCTATTTCTTGGGCTATCACCACATGGACTCATTCGTGCAGATGCAATGATATAAGTGAAATGCCCAGCTACAGCAAAACTTGTTACGTCCCTAGAAGCAGTTACTTCAAGAAAACTTACATTCATGGAAATGCGAGATGGCGTGCCGAAACTGAGAACTGATGACACATACGTGTATCATGTTCAACAGCTACATCACATTTCGAAGAGGAATTTCTGTCACTTTGTTGTTTGGTGATCCAAGGGTATGATAAGCAACATAATTGAAACGAATTACGACGTGTGGAAAAAAATAATTAGCAAGCTCTCTAAATATTTATTATTACTGTCTTTTGACAAACTGCCGATTATTGCCTATCATTTTAAATGGAGATATATCGCAATAATATTTTGTGTTAAGATAGGAATCTTCTCAACGCTATAACCTCTTATGAATTGTATGCATTTTTTCATGCGGATTAGCTACTCCCAGGTAAATCACTGACATTTACAGAAGGAGTAGAAATATCATCACAATCACAGCCCCATTAGAAAACAGTTTCCCACATAAACGACAACCAGTATGCAAATAAAATTTTTATTTGATTTTTGTCGACAGACTATATCTTTTAAAACTAAACATCTTTGAAAAAAAACATTGTCTAAACAACTTAACTGTAAATTTCGTGCTAGTAAAAATAATTGTAAATTTTTAACTCAAAGATTTTTTTATCATATTTGAGGACGGGGAAATAAAACGTTTGTGTGTACATAACTATATACACATGTGAGTGTGTACACATGTGTGAACAGGTACTGTATATATTGTGTATGTGTATGTATATATATTATATATATAACATTTATTGTATATACAGAGTGGAAATGTACTCTACCGACAAACTTCGGCAAGTGATTCCCCGTTAAAAAATAGGTCGAAAATATATACACGACATATAACTTTAGTCTATTCCGAAGGAGTGAAAACCACCCTTGAAAGTGTTTCAAATTCCAATGCGCAGCTCGCTGTGCGCATCCTTCCCCTCTCCTGGTGCGCTGCTTTGCCCGCTCTCTTACGCCGGTCAGGCGAGACACGACATTACCACTTGTCGCCGAAAACATGCGGCTACCGGCCGCGTCTGGTATCTCACTCACTAGGGAGAACCGTTAATATCGTTTACTAGGGATTCCCCTTAACGATGTCGAATACTAAAAAAAATTTTTTTTTGGTGCCAAACGTTGTTCAATTGTTTGCGATGCCATTATCCTCTCATAAAAACATATTACTTTTTACATTTTTTATAATACTTTGATGTCAAATTTGAAAGTTTTCTGTTTGCTGCAGCCATAATAACTAATACTAACTGAGGTGTACTAACGGGAAAATTTTCAACGTAGAATAATGCCGTGGGCTACTACGTGATACACATGTAATCACCACATAACAGTTCTTGCATTTTTTTAAATGACAAAAGTAAATAAATTTTTGCATTATTATATTCGTTTCACCCTCTTTGGGGTACGATGAAACAGTCATTTCTTTGAGTGTTGCTCCTTCCTTTGCACCCAGTACTTCTTCATTCTTTCAGATCTTCTTCTTCTCTCCTCATCTGAGATGATGGGTTTCGACCTTATTTTAGATTTTTCTTGGAACCTTATCCTTTCGTCTTTAAATTTTATCTGTACTGTTCTATCAAGTAATGACTTTTCTGTAATTTTTATTCTCTTAGGTCTTTTTCAATTTCTGTGAACCAATTAGGCTTCGTTTTGCGGTTACGGAAGAAATCAAAAATTTGTTTAGTTAATCTATTAGAATTCATTCTGAGAAGATGTCCGTAAAACTTTAGTCTCCTTTTGCGCATAGTATCTGAGAGTTTTTCAATTTTCTTGTATAGCGTTTCATTCTTGACGTTTACTATATTATTGTCCTGAAATTTTGTTCCTATGATCTTTCTTAAAATTTTTCTTTCTTTTATTTCTAATTGTTCCAACTGACCTATGCGATTCAAGGTTAGAGTTTCTGCTGCATACAATGCTTCTGGCTTGACCACTGTTTTTTAATGTTTAATTTTGGACCCCCATGAAAGAGATTTCTTGTTGTATGTCTCTCTTGTCAATTGGAAGGCATATTTTAAACATTTTTTTTTTAATGCGCGAACTTTTTTTTGGTGACATGTCAAGCAGTAGTCCACGGCATTAGAAAACGTTGTAATTTCTTTCACTTGTAAATCTTATTTAGTATTTCTTATTATGACTGCAGCAAATCATAAATATTTCATGATTTGACATTAAATTATTCAAAAATGTAAAGTGTAAAAAAAATGTATATTTTACGAATATGGCACCACATACTATGTGTACATGTTTAACAACGTTTGGTACAATAATAAAATAATTAAGTTAGTTGGTATCTCACGCCCTTGACACGGCGCGGCAGATCAGAAGGACTGGCCTCGCACAAC
This sequence comes from Clitarchus hookeri, assembly GCA_002778355.1. Classification (NCBI taxonomy): domain Eukaryota; kingdom Metazoa; phylum Arthropoda; class Insecta; order Phasmatodea; family Phasmatidae; genus Clitarchus; species Clitarchus hookeri. The sequence goes on along the minus strand of NQII01005702.1, from coordinate 47,376 downwards.
GTCCGCTCGGCACGTGAACTCGCATCATTTAATCGCGAGTAGAATCGCTCTGGCACGCGCAACTCGCACGTAGCTTCCGCTCGCAGTGGGTATCGATTCATCGCGCGCAGTTTATGTAAATACGCGAGACTCATGTGTTGAGACAACATGTGAACATAACAGTTTGTGATTGGTTGTGTTTGTTACATTGGGACAACATTGCGTTGCACACGTTATGCCAACATAGGATATTATTTTTTTTTCTAAATTTAATCACATGTAATTCATTTTGTTTTCTTAATTGTTCAAGCAATTTTTTTAAACATGGATATGGTTTAAAAATAAACTGGGTTTTGTTGGTTGTGTATTTGGGCATTAGTTGTAAAATACACTCTTGTTACTGGCATGTTTTAATTTCAATTTCAAAATATTAAAATCTCAATTTAATAAGTAAAACATGAAATCCAGTATATTGAACTACAGTGGTATGATATGCATTTATTTATTTACCTACCGAAATAGGTTATATTGATCTGGTGGATAACACATCGGAATGGTAATCGAAAGGGCGTGAGTATGAATATAGCATTCTTCAAGAAGTGTTTAGATCGTAACATGAAGTGAAAAGTAGTTGCATAAAATAGGTTAAATAATTTTAAAAAAAAATTATTAATTGGTAAAATTAATTTAAGACATTGGTAACAAATTTTTCAGAGTATTATTTATTGGTTGACATTTTGTATGCAAATACACACATCTTGTGAACACATTACCAATGACGAAACATGTTAGTAGCATTGGTAAAACACTCTGAATGCCTTTAAAAAAAAACCCTACCACTCTGCATGGTATGTACACAAAACCATAGCAATGTGTTGGGGCAGCATTTCATTTCAGTTGGCAAACAATATAAAATACATGTTTGGCCAACGTAAACACAAGTGATATTTCGGCTTTGGGCCAACGTAATATGCCATCGCTGGCCTAACGGTACAGACAAACGTCGGCCTAACCAATTTTTGTTATTGTGGTACGCGTGTAAGAAGTTTTGCAGCTTTACTTTTTAGTTTCCCTGTTTAACCCGTATTGTTAGGGTTATTAGATGTTTATACCATTATTATACATCAATAAATGCACTAACCAAAACGGTTTCTATCCCAAATGTGACAAAAAAATACAAACTTTCTAGCTGTATTCTGGAACAAAGCCAATCAAAGGAGTGGCCAAACAAATATATACAGTTGACTCAACAAAATATTTTGTCGAAAGTCAAATATCTTTTGGCCCATCACAGAGGTTTTGTTAATTCAAGCGAGTATTTTGTTAAATGAAGAAATTACATTTTGTTGCTTTTCAAGTTTTTCTTATTCATCAATATGTTTTGTTCGGGAAAATCAATACATCTTTGGCCCTATACAAACAAATAACTGTTTGGCTGTTCTCTCATAGTGTCACGTGCTCCAACAGCACATGCCAGCAAAAGACGTCACCGGCAAGCAACTTTTGGGACGCAATTCGCCAATCAGCGCCTGGTAACCTGCTTGCTAGCCGGCAGCACAGCCAATAGGAAAGCTTTGACAGCATGTAGTATCCATTCAAGCACGAAGTCCGTTCCCAAAGCCTCCGACATCCAATCTAAGAACTGGTACGCCCGCATAAAAGGAACAGCAACGCCATTTCAACTCTGTATACTTGGCTACTCTGTAGCTGCGTGGCGGGTGAGAAGTTCACCTGTTCTGTAATAAAAAAGGGTTTTTATTATCAAACAAGAAGTTACTGATAACTAACGAGCCTACTTTCCTCTACATGGGTGCAAATAAATTATAGTGAAATTCTTAAAAGTTTAGATGGTAGGTAGTCGTCGATGTCTCGTTGACAGAAATATCACTAGAGATGAAACCAGAAACATGTGAAATAGTACCACGACAATTCAAATACACGAGTGACTTACCCGGGATTCGAACTCAGAAAAAAACTCGTAGTATTAAGCTAGCTTGCAATCAACTGCATCACGGAGGTAGTACTCGGGGCGTCATCTTCGGATGTAATCAGTCTAATGTTTTGAATGAGAGGTTTCGCTGACGTAAAATATTTACACGGACATCATTTTAAAAATAGGTGTGTGAGCCACTTAAACACAAAAGTTTAGATGGCCTACCATAACGCTACTTGTGTGAAAAATTTGGTGAAAATCGGTTGATTGGTCTCCGAGATATGGCATAAAAACATTACTTCCTTAAACGGGTCTATCTTACACAATTTCCTTAAATGAGGCTCTGTACACTATGATTCTGAAACATATTGTTGGCATAAAAAGTTTGATTGAATTTGTTAAATTGTTAAATAGATGTGCCAAACATATCAAAATATTTCTATAACCTCCATTTAAAAGTCATTGTATTACACCATTTAAATCGTGTAACTATACGTGTTCCCGAAATATGACAAAGTGTTCAATTTACTCACCTGACAATGTAATACGAAAAATCCTACAAAAGAGGATTTCTGTATGCATAAATGATGCTTATAATTAATACTTTTTTCGTACCAAATGTGGTTGAATTTTGTTAATACGTTTCATAAATGTAACAAATTAACCTAAATTATTTATATAAATCCCATTAAAACATGCCTGCCGCACATGGCACATCTTAATTAACATGCCCCACTGTAGCAATATATGCGTGAAATTTTTGTATGAATCGGTTGATTGGTCCTCGAGATATGGCATAAAACTTCCATTGTTCACGTGTCGATCTTCATAAATGGAAGACCAAAAGTTAATGTATTAGCACATTCGATGATTGTCATAGGAACAATATACAAAGTTAAATTGAAATCTGATACATAATTTCGTAGATATAGCTCAATAAGATAAAAAGTTTGTATAGGCACCGTTCAGAAAATAAGAGACGATCACACTTAAAACATATAAATAAATATGGCCTTCTACAGTATAACATCTTCGCAAAATTTGAATGAAATTGTTTGATTTCTTCTCGAGATACAGCATAAAACTGTATTATTTCATGTGAGGCTACCTTATAAAATGGCGGAGAAATAAGGCTTTGTGTAGACAATTTTAATGGATATAATTTATACTGTCAGCATACAAAATAAAGTTAAAATTGGTTTTGTAGTTTCGTAGATAAAAAATTCTGAGCTAAAATGTTTGGGTGGTCTCACCTTCTCAAAGTTTATCAGTTTATATGGCCTGCCATAGTGGTGCATGTTTGTTCAATTTGGTAGAAATTAGTGGTTTTTCGGAGAAATCATGTAATTTTAATTTGCAACGTGATAAAACTTAACAAAATGGCGGACAAAAGAGATTTTGTGTGGATATATTTGATGCTTGTTATACATACGGCGCGCATACAAAGTTTTATTGCAATTAATTTCGTGGTTTCAAAGATATAACACAAAAAACTAAAATAGCTATTTGTACGCCATTTAGAAATTACATGCATGAGATAGTTAAGACATATATCAGTTAGGATAACCTGCCGCAGTACTACTTGTTTGCCATATTTCGTAGGAATTTGTCAATTGTTTCCCGAGATATGATATAAAAACTTTATTTATTCATTAGGCACTATCTTAGAAAATGGAGAACAAAAGAGGCTCAGTGTGGACAAATTTGATGTTGGTTATATATATACCCAGCATACAAAGCTAAAAGTTGGAATGATGACTTGGTTTCCACGATATAGCATACTATGCTAAAATAGCTAGATGGCCTCCATTTAAAAATAAATGTCTGACATTATTGAAACATATTTGTGCATATCAACTGCCGCAGTACTACTTGTTTGCCAAATTTTGTAGCAATCTGTCAATTGTGTCCCAGTAGATTAAACAGAAACTTCGTTAACTAATTTAGCGCTATCTTACAAAATGGTGGATAAAAGTGGTTGTTTTTTGCTTATATGATGTTTGTACACTACCAGTGTACAAACTTTTGTTGAAATTGGTCAAATGGCATGGTAGTTATACCATATAAACCTAAAATTTTTGTATGGACACAGTTTTGAAAATAATTGTCTAATTAAGTTAAATTACGTACATTTACTTTGTATATTAAAGTGTTACTTGCCTGAGAAATTTGGCGAGAATTCGTTGAGTAGTTTTCGAAATATTACGTAAAGGCTTTATTTTTTCATGTGGCGCTATCTGCCAAAATGACTGACTAATAGCAATATCCAACTGTGAATTCAATGCTTATACGTTTACAGTATGCAAAATTTGGTTTTATTCGCTTGAACGTAATTCGAAATATTATTTATCACCCAAAATTTTAAAATGGCTGTAATTTTATAGTAAATGCCTGGCGTGAACGAAATCTATCAAAGTTAGGTGTTCTTGTTTAGTACTATATGTGTGCCGAGTTTAGTGAAATTTGGTTCAGGCGTTTAAAAATTGGAAGTTCGACATCCACAGAAGCAAAGACACACACAGCCACACACAGTCATACACATACGATACATACAGAGACAGGAAAGTGGTCTCATAATCCTTGTTTTGCGGTTATGATTCATATCCTTTATAAAATATTGGTTTAAAGCAATATTCCGTATCATTTTAGGCAAGATAGAAATTTATTTGGGCTAGTTTTGTTTGCAATAGCGAAATCTAGGGTTTTACCAAAGTAGAAGGTGAAGTGATACTGATAAATTAGTTTCTTACATTTTAGTATTTAGTACGTAAATAAATTTACCAAATGATAAGGTTTCAAATTACGAATTCTCCAAATCATCGACAGAATAGAGCAGAATATTGTTTAACTATTGTATAGCGACACTGCAAATCCATTAATCCATTGATCAAACAAAAACCATGTTTGTGGCAAACTCACTTCGTAGTGGATTACATTTAACAACATTTGTTCGTGCGGCAACAAATCACGAGTTGCAGCAGGGAGAGTGTTTTAAGAATGTAGGCCCAGCTTTGTCTATTTCTGCACGTGCAAAAAAATGAAAATTGGCGTGAACGTGGGACGCGTTCTAATTCTAGTTCCCGCTTATTAGGGTGCCAAATTACCTGAGCATCGCTATCGCTAGCCGGATGTGACGGGGTTGACGATATCCTGATAGGCGGGTGACCTCGCACCGTGGCGACTTCCATCACACTTATAGTTTCCACCACGTAAATTATCTCCTATAATAGATAAAGTGAAAGGGAATCGCGCCATTTTATGACACTGTGAAATTTATAGGGCATAATAACATACAAATGACAATATGTTAAGCCGTATCGTGCATGAAAGCATATGAAACTCATAGAAACCAACATCGCTAGCCAAGATTTATAATAAAATATTTTTGCTTTTTAACCAATTAAAAAATATAGAGGAAATGTCTCCTGACTTAATGGAAACATTAACAATAATTTAAATGTAAGTGTCCAAATATGTGTGTATATGTGTATAANTGTATATGTGTATATATATATATATATATATATATATATATATATATATATATACAAACATATATACACACACTTACTAGCAAAGATTTTCTTTCAAAGTTGATTTTTTTGAAGAATCGCGAATTTTCTGCTACAGAGCTTATTTTATTACTTTTTTTTAATCAATGTGTAGTGTCTATAATTATTTTGAGTATGCGCTTTAATATACTGATATTTTAAGCGTTAGGTCATATAATTATATGTATGTTTTGTCATGGATGTCTTATAAGGGAAGGGAGACGAATAAGTCAGCTACTCCGCCCACGTGCAGACCTATAGTGGATTTCGACATGTTCTCTGATCACGTTGACTAGACAGAGAAAGCTGAGCGGATTTCAGTGACAGCGATTTACTCGTCGACACAATTTCTGTGTTATATGCGTATCGGTAATTCCAATCTTTCTTTGATGAACCAATCAGCTGTCAGCAAGCCAAGTTTTTCCGTTCCTTTTAAAACTATCAGCCCTATGAATGTGCTGAGATTTCCCAGTAATTTACGGAATGTATCAAAATTCGACAGACAAACATGAACTGCAAGTTAATCACGAATGAAAAGGCGAAAACATGTATATGACAAGTGGTCTAAAGTGAATCCAAAAAGCGATACATATAATTTAATTTGGACCCAAATAACCAGTTTATTACAAATATTGCATAAAGTATTTACTGTAAGGTGAACCACTGAATGTTTCTACAAGGTGTAACTTTAATTGTGTCATGCAGCTTTAATGATCCGTCTTTTAAATCGCAAGTATGTCACCGCTTCATATAGATTAAGTCGATGTAAGGGTAAAAACCGTGATTATTACCATGAAATATTACTATGAATACAGCGACGGACAGGTATACCAATGTTCGCAAATCTTAACTTCGTTACACATTATCCAGACATACAGTGTTCCGTCTTAAATATTTTTCCCAATATTTGTAATAAACTAGTGTCTCACGTCCAACACCGATAAATGTACCGTCCTTGGGATTTACTTTAGACCCGTAGGTCGTATATAGGTTCTCGCCTATATTTTTTTCGTGATTTACATGAAACTGAAGTTTGTCATTCGTATTTAGATATCCCTTGTGTATAGTAAATATATTTTTCTATTTCAACTAATTTTTTACCGATGCAAGTCAAAAAATCACCTTCCCTTCGCATGATTTACAACCCATAACCTCAAAATGTCGTGTTCAGTGGTAGTCATTCTTGTCGCCTTAGTCACCAAGCATTAAATTGTTTGTGACATCGGGCTAGTCTGTTTGGGAAAAGATGAGGCTGGCTGAACATTTTTCTCACGGTAAACCTGAATAACGTAGAAGTAGCGAGAAGCTCTCTTGATTGGTTATTGGTGCTATTTGCTCTGTCTGTTCGAGGAGATCTGTGAACTCGTGAATCCTCCTTAACGCTCCATCCATCTGGGGGAGTGAATGAGATGATACTGGAATGGAGAGGCATTGAGAAGCAACTGGAGCACTCCGAGGATACCCACCGGTCCCAGGGAACGTCCGCCACGTTTNGGGGGGTGAACGAGATGATACTGGAATGGAGAGGCATTGAGAAGTAACGGGAGCACTCCGAGTATACCCACTGTTCCCAGGGAACTTCAACCACGTTTCAAATAAACATAATTTTTTTAATAAATGATTCAAAATTATTATTTAGCACATTTTTTTGCTTGAGTATTCTAGTTTCATGCAAAGTATGAGTTTTATAGTCTGTTCGCGGTTTATTGAGCAATTTTGATAGCCTTTGAAAAAGTGTTACTAATATACTCATTTATACATTAATGTACGCTATTCAACGAATATTGCATTTCGTGGCCCCGAATAGTAGTGGCAGTCGTAATTCGTCAAATTAAAATAAATATTTTTTTTATATTCGCTCTCAACTTAACTCTATAGGCTATTAACGGTAAAGTGAGCACTTTTGGAAGCCCTCTCATGTGTAATAATAGTCAATAAATATATATTATTTGAGCCTTAGACGTTAACTTTCGAGCCCGGTGAAGTATATACACTTTGTATATTTCTAACATGGATGTATTTATTTTAAAAAGTGGCGGAAGGATAAATCATGACTGATAGGAAAAAAGTAAGTAGGGCCTGAAAAGGGCCCACTTTACCGTAAAAAGCCTATAGCAGCCTGCACGCCAGTGTGTAAATAAGGAATCTCTCATTGACAGCAGTGAATTTATTTCACAAGTGTGTTTCTAACGTGCTCACTTTGCCGTGACGTGGCCTACGTCAGAATTCGTAATGTCAAAAACCACGCAGCTTCTCAATTAGGGGAATAACCCATTCACTGAGATTCTCGGAAGGACTGAACCAGACAATGCGTTTACTTACTGCTGCTCCCAACCCCAGCTTGCGGTGATTGATTGACTTCCGTCACGACTATTTTCGTCGTTGCCAATATCTAGTCTTAAATGTCACTTCTCACTCCACTTTCGTCGGTAAGGTCGTTCGGCGTCAAGTTGGTGTATAGGAATAAAAACCACCTACGACGCTGGATAACGCTGATCTGCAACGCAAATACTATCATCTCCTCACTAACATTACTTGTTGTGTACATAACGAGATGTATGCATCGGTTGAGTCACGGTGATGTTGCTAGAAAAATAATGCTTTGAAAAAAAAACGAGACAAATGTAAAGGGTCACCGCTTTTAACACTGCCTTTTCGTTTATACTAATACATAAATTTACGTTTCATTTTCCGCTACCAACATCTGTTTGCATATGTCAGCCAGAGTTAAAATTAAACGTAAGGTACTTCAACTAAAAATCCTCAGAGGTTTATTTATACGTGTGCAGATAACAGTGAACCACTTCAATCCCATCATTTGTCTTTATATTTGTCTGCCTCTTCTTGACAGAACCTTAATAAGACGAGCAATCGGCAGCAGAAAGTACAAAGGTAATAGTAATAAAACCAGGTGGGAAAGCCAACGTCCCCCCGGGATCGAATACAAGACCTTTTGAAAGAAAATCAGGCTGACTTTCCCATGATCGCAGTACCAGTACGCTCCGTATAACGAGCATGTGGGACTAGAGGTAACGCCAGCCACGTTTCCTACAGTCAACCAATTTTTTTGCAAACGAGCCTAGAAACCAACACAAGTAAGAGTATACAGAATGATTCTAAAATCATGGGACAAACATTAAGGGGTGGTAGAGCTCACTAAAACCAACAATTATTGTATAGGAATATATGGGTGTGAGTGACACGTTGAGGCAGAAACACAAAAATAACACATGAAATGCATCACAATAGTTATTTACAACTTCGCCGCTTAATGCCTTTTTATATAAATGTTTATAATAATTGCTCAAAATTGCTACCACCGACAGTAATGCAAGCTTGGTAGCGTCGGTGGAGTGATTGGAGAACAGATTCAAATACGCCGGGTATTTCACGCACGCCACCATTGTCAGCCAATCACGCCATATGCAGAGGTCGCCAAGCATGCGTGACTGTTGGTGGATGCATTTCCAGCAACTGTTTTAACATTGTCTGTACGGAATCACTCGTTAAGTATGCTGCTAATGAACATTTTATGTTTCCGTTAATGTGATATATTTTTGTGTTTGTGCCTCAACGTGTCACTCCCGCCCATATATTCCTATACAATAATTGTATGTTTTAGTGAGCTGTACCACCCCTCAAAGTTTGTAGCATGATTTTAGAATCATCCTGTATAACTATTTTTTCACATTCGTATTGCGCATACCTGGATAAATATTTCTTACGTCGTACGTTTGCAAAATTTTCTATGGTGTTACAAACGCTAGGAAAAAAAATATGTAGGAAAAAAATACCTGTTCAGCGAAAATTATGAATAACAGTAATATTGTTCGATGTTTCCTGTTGCTAGAGGGCCAAGGTGGTGTAGTGGTTAGACNGACTACTTACATCCCATCTAGGCAAACTGGGTTTGATTCCCTAAAGGGTCATTCCCGGATTTTCACGTGGGAATCGTGCCGGACGATGCCGGTGGGTTTTCTCTGGGATCTCCCGTTTCCCCCGCCCCTTCATTTCGGTGCTGCTCCGTACTCACCTCGCTTCACCCTTATCGGCTCTCAAGACCTCGATGTTAGGAGCCGATCAAATATCATCACTCACTTCACTCGTTTCCTGTTGCTAAAATAACCGATCACAATGAGCCGAAAATATGGCTGTAAGAAATATTTAGACTATAAAAAAGGCCAGTCATTTGGGAGGTTGGGGGTACCATCTAAATATTGTTGGCATGTTTGAGTGATATAAATGGGTGCTTTATGTATGCGAAAATAATTCCACGCTTAAATAAGGTGCCACTTTATATCATTCAAATATTAATTCAGCAAATCACAAGTCATAAAAAAAAAATTTTTCCAAATATTTTTGCGACATGCAACCATCTCCAGGCATGATCGTAAATGAGTTTTGTGCAGAAATTTCGTGAGTTAAATACCTTGGTTGTTATTTAAAACAACAAAGTATTTTTGGCCCAGTCTACAGGATTTATTTTAGAAGTTTCTTTCTGTGTTTCTGAATGTGTGGTTTTAATTTAACGTTCGTTCGCGTCAGCCTGTGTGCTTTATTAGAGCGAACGTGGTGGTTTCATTACGAGGCGTTATCAAAGTGTTATATTCGCACAGGTCTCGCTTCGCCCCCCCC